>LUFD01004745.1:17469-52154 GCA_003025255.1 Cordyceps pruinosa
TTCCTAGCCGTTATAATATATTATATTATATTAGGGCTATTATAGTTAGTATATAAATAAATATTATTTATTTATTATTATAGTTATATATATACCTATTATTATAACTTTATACTTATAGTTTTATAATAAGTTATAAATTTTTCTTTTATATTAATACCTTATTACTACTTATATGAATATATTATATATAAATATATAACCCCTTTAAGGCCCTAATAATAAACGTAGCTATGTTACGTTAAATCCTTATTACGGAGTTAGGAAGGTACCTACTAAGGTCGCATATTAGGGTGCCGTTTAGAAGTATTACTTAATTACGCGGCCTAAAGGGGTAATAATTAAAGGTAAAGAACTCCTCTAATTTATTAAAAAAAAACTTTTTTAAATAAAATTAAAAATAATAAGCGAAATTAAAAAGATTACTTAAAGTAGCTTAGTACGTCCTAAATAGGAGAAAATACCTAAGGTATACCTAGCTAATCTGTATACTATACTCTATTAGGTAAAGATTTTCGTGATTTTTACGTAGTTAAGTGATACTTCTAAACGGCACCCTAATACACGACCTTAGAGCTCTAACCAGCTACCTATACTAGCGTGTAGGCGCTATAGCGTGTAGGGGGGTACTAAAATGTGCTATAAGGTATAGTACGTACCTTCTATCGTTATTTTACAAAATAGCGCATTTAATAGTAGAAAAACTACTATAGAATAATGTAGCTAAGGTTTATCCGTATCGGCGAAGAAAGGTACATTAAATAGTGGATAGAGCCCCTATAGGTGGCTGATTTCTAGTAGGGCCCCGTAGCTATACCCTGGCCGCACCCCTACTGGCGCCTATTGCCCCCTGTAAGGCCCCTGTAAGGACTCCACCCTAAGGTTTTAACGTAACGTAGCTAGTTTCGTTGTCAGGGCCTAAGAAATTTAGGTATATATACCTGTGTATACGTAGTAAAAAAAAACTTAGTACCTGGGATTACTAAGTGATGTGGCACGATTTGACGATTATCCCGTCGTAAGTGACTGCGGGCGCAACCCAACCCGCAGCGGCACGCCGTCACGCGGGTGACCGATTCCCTGTCCCCCCAAGATTCAACCCGTGTGTCTCATTGACCCAGAGAACATAGTTACCGTCCAATAAGTGCGATCTTTTGCACGGGGTTAGATTGCACTCGCAGAAAAGCCCCTCAAAGTAGAGCAGCACACAGCCAACGGGGCACAACCAGTGGCTCTGTGCAACGAGAATTGGGCTCGTGCTCTTCAGGATCCTTGTTAGTCGTTTTCCACGCCAACAAGCCCACTCTTTTAACTCGCGGGCCGTTGCTCGCTTAGGACTCGAGGTCTCGATGCCGGCAACGGATGCCACCCACAGCGGCCGCTGGCAAGACGAGAAGGGATTCAGCAGGGGTTGTGAAAAGTTTTTCACGTCCCTTGTTTGCTAACTCGACCGGCTAGCTATCTCTATTGGCTCTTCTGTGCCACGAAGCATGGGGGTGTGTGGTTGGGCACACGCTGGTGCTGGCCAGCCGGGAGAGCTGGTAGAAAGATCACGCACGAGCAGCCTCTCTGTTCATGAGCCCATTCGGCAGGCGTACACTCTAAAAATACATAGATTGCCTCCTTTTAATTGGGGGATACATCGTTTTTCCCAGGGAAATAGCATGGCTCCTTGTAGCAAACAACGGTGTAGCCAACGGCAGCGGCACGTATGCTACAAAGTAGGGAATTAATTAAACGCAGTCACAGGCCTGTAAAAGTATATGTGTACTCGAGGTTGGTTTTTCTGTACTCCACGAGCTTTATCTCTTTTCCTGTCATGAATAAATCATGAGTTGGTCTGCAGCTGTTGCCTTGGCGCCCCAAGCAGCAGCCTGGTCACATCGCGAGGGCCTCCGCGCAAGCCCAAATACAACCACTCTCTGGTCTGTAATCGTCATGTCACTATCATTTGTTGTTTCATTGGTTGCCCTTGTCTCTCAAGTGGCAGCCGGACCTCGTGTCGAAGGAACTTGCCTGGACTCAGATGCAGCGCTTCGGTGGCTCGAATCACGACTGTCAAAGAACTCGGCCATTTCATGTAGTGGGCAGCCTCTCCAACTGCACAATTCCCAACGCTATTGGGGCGAACAGTTTGGCAAGAATGCTTCTGTTGTGGTATATCCAGCTACGACGCAAGATGTCAGCCTGGCGGTACAGGCCGCCCACTGGTCCAAATTCGGGACCGACTTCTCTATTGTTGGCGGCGCGCACAGCCAGATGAACGCCAGCAGTAGCTATGGGTTTGTCTTGGATATGTCGTGGATGAACAGCTCCCAGGTGATCCGCAACTTCAAACATACCGACGGCGGCGCATCTTTTGCCGTTGTTGAGTACCAAGGTGGCGCCAACTGGGGACAGGTTCTATCTGTTACCAACGGCACCGGCTTCACCGCTGTCGGCGCACGAATAGCCAACGTCGGCGTTGGGGGCTTCACGCTTGGGGGAGGCATCGGTTTCCTTGCTGGCGCGTACGGCTTCGCCACGGATCAGCTTGTGCAGCTGGAGGTGGTTCTGCCTTCTGGCCAGGTCGTCATTGCGACCAGGACAAATGCATACTCCGATCTGTTCTGGGCGCTTCAAGGAGGGAGCGGTCAGTTTGGTATCGTCACACGGTTCTGGCAGCGCGCGGTCACCGAGCCAAAGAAAAGCACCATTGCCTTTTACTACATCAAGCACGATGATGTGCCGCGGCTACGCCATCAAACTGTCGACTTCTTCAAGACCAACGAGGACCCCTTCAGCGTTGTGTATTATAGCTTCGGATTTCTGCCAGACAACCTCAGCAACCCGACGCCGGAGAGCTATGGGAAGCGGACTTTACTGATCACGGTGCACTTTGACGACCCTACGAATCCGGATCAACCAGATAACACGGGGGCTTTCCGAAAGCTACTCGACGGGATTGATACCTCGCACGGCGTCGCCATTCCGACCGATTACTACGCGAACCTTGCCTTCATAGGCGAGGCCGCCTACCCTTACGGATACCGTCGAGGATTTTACGGTGCGCAGACATCCGAGATCGACGTCGAATACCTCACAAACCTGACCGACAGGTTTTGGAACTACGTCGACACGCTCATCGAACGAGGCGAACACCCATACTCTGCATCGTTCATCGTGCAATACATGTACCCTGGCTTGAATGGGCAACTTCCCAAGTCTGACGACGCTACTGCATGGCCGCACTCGTCTGCCGGCCACCAGACGCTCATCACACCAGCATATAAGCGCGCGGAAAACGACGAGCTCGCGGTCGCCGCGGTGCAGGAGCTGAATGAGATCACCTACGCGCAGCAAAGGAAGGTCGGCGGCTTCCTGGCCAACTATCCAAATTACATCGCGCCAGGTGATAGCGGGTGCCGTGTCTGGGGCCGGAACGTGAAGAGGCTGATCCAGATCAAGCAAAAGTATGACCCTGGTTGTTTGATTCGCAGAGGGCGAGTCTTTGCCAGCCATGGCTGTGTACTGGGAGGCTGGGCGAATGTTTACGATTGCGTATAAAGAGTAGTACCTTTTATAGTCCCTCCACGATAAAACAACATTCTTTTCCACGGGAAATTTCTGAACCTGGATTCTAGTTGTCCTAAACGAAAGCTTCTCTTCTGGAGCAAGCCAGCGGCTTCAACGCTCGCAATCTTGAATTTATGCCAGTTCGATAATATTTCGAGCAAGAAGAGATCCAAAGAAAGAGACTCGAATACACCAACAGCGTCAAGAATTTTGAAAGGCCAGTTTCAATAACACCACCACCACCAAACAATAGCCACAGGGCAGCCTGCAGTTTCCAGAGCAGACCGTCTCCGTAAGCCACGCATAAGACTCGGACTGAGAATTTAGTATCACTATTTTATAAGGTTAAAATATTTTTGTAAACTGCAAGTACTTCTTCATATTGTGGGGTTCCTATTATCGTCACGCTCATGCTGCCAGATTGCATCATCCCGTCGAGTAGGTTGTTGGTTCCACATCGGCGTGTTGGTGATGCGGCGGTGGCATACTATAAGGAGGCTAACTTCTTAGTGTAAAACACTATATAATTTTCAATTATTGTTTGCAAGAGTGGCAGCGTAGACGTAGTCTCGAAATTCCGTAAAGCCACGCGCTGCCAGTGACCCTAGGGCAACTGGCAGCCAGCCATGTGACCAGGGCTGTCTTCTTCCTAGGGCCGTCTACTTCCTCGCTTATCCTCAATGCTGATTATTTTTCTCTCTTCTGCGTAGTTTCTGGATTTATTGTCTCAAATCTTCAGAAGAGAGCACAATGAGTCCAGAAATTACGGGTAAGTCGGGCGACGCGGAGCCACAGACAGCAAACATGGAGAAGTCTAGCAGCGAGCTCGGGTCTGCCAGCAACACCTCAGGCAAAGCCACAATGTCTTCTGAAGATGAAACCCCAAATCTCAGCGATACATCGCCGCCACCGACGGTGTCGTCTCAAACCGAAGAGCCTCTCAGCCAGGCACCGATCCTTTGCCTGGGAATGGCGCGTACTGGCACAGCGTCTATCGGTGCAGCGCTCAATATCCTAGGCATCAAGGATGTCCACCACGGCATGCAGACTGTCCAGGAAGACTGGCAGTGGGAAATCTTTAACAGAGCCGCCGATGCCTCATTTCCCACACTGCCCACTTTCACTGGTAAGGCATTCTCGCGAAGGGACTGGGACGAGCTCCTGTGTCACTACAACGCCGTGACCGACATTGCCTCGTTCTACGCCAAGTCACTCCTCGCCGCGTACCCCGACGCGAAGGTTATCCTCGTTGAGCGCGATATCAACCGCTGGCGCAAGAGCGTGGCTGTGCTCTTCAAGTCGTTTACACGCTGGCCCAAGCGGACTGCCATCCTCACCCTGACCGATATGGCGGGCTCGAAATGCTCCTTGACCATTTTCAAGCTCGGCATGGGATGGACAGAGTCTAAGAAGCCCGGTGACATTTTGAAGAATTGCCGCTCGGCATATACCAAACATTACGAGTACATTCGTGCCACTGTTCCCCCGGAGCAGCTGCTCGAATACAAACTCACTGACGGATGGGAGCCTCTCGCGGCGTTCCTAGGAAAGCCAGCGCCTGGACCGAGTGTCAAGTTTCCGCATCTCAACGATGCTGCCACCTTTGAGCAGCAAAAGCAGGCTCATGTGAAGCAATTTGTCAAGAGGCTTCTACGCAAGAGTGTTCGGCCATGGCTCTGGACAGAGCGTCGTCGGTCATAGCCACCGCGGTGTGCCCGGCTCTGAGGCAGCAGTTGAACATACTGCTTTCGAGGACAGATCAGGAAAACTTCTGGCTTGTCCCACCTACGATATCTATACTTTGAAGGATGGCAAGAGGCGTTTTGGTTTGGCAGTTTTTTATTTCCATGTTGTTTTATGGATAGATCAGAGAGCATTTTGGTTTTGGCAATTTTGATCTATCTAAACGCTGGTTACAAAAAGGGCTAATTGACTGGGGGGACGGCAAATCTGTTATCTAGGCGCAGCACATAGCCTTGGGTATTGAATAGAATCCATCTCTTTTTTTAATACATCGAGTAGTAACTATTCCGAGTTTGCCACGAAATAATTGACCGCCAGCGGCTCGCCGAGTCCCATCTTCGTCTCGAATGCCGCCTGGTCCCAACGGATACGGGCGGTAAGGCCAGGCGCTGCCGGCAGCGACAGGGCCTCGCAAACCTCGTCAACGCCAGCAAGCGACGCGGGCTGCTCCCACAACATGAAAACATAGCGATGAGGCGCCGAGGGAGGAGGCGGGCCAGGGCCGACATAGGGCATGGTGGGCCGGGCGTCGGTTTTGAGTTTCGTGAACCCATCCTCGGGGCTGTCTTTGGCCGCCGCCAGATCTGTCTGGATCCAGTGTGCGATGGGGCCAAGGACGGAGAAGGAGAAGAACGGAGCATCTAGATCGAGGCAAATGGCAATGTACTTGTCGCCATCGTGGGGCCTCACCAGCGAGCTGGAGACGGAAAGAGCCGGCGTGTCTTTAGCCGCGAGCTTGGGCAGCTTGATGCCGGGGCTGGATACGGCTGTGTTTTCTGGGAAGACGACCTGGAGCTGTGGCGTCTTGTCGGGCAAAGCATCGAGCTTCTCCAGGGCGCGGAGGACGCTGGGACAGGCTCTCATGGTGCCTTTTGCCTGTGTCAGTAGATGAGACAAACTACATGCATACAGACTTACAGATGACAATAGTTCAGCTCTTCTGTAGATGTATCTCGTATAACTTAGTTTGAGCTAAGCTGTTCAAGTTTGGGGACCCTGGCACTTTATATTTTAGCCCCCATTTTCGGTACATGCCGACTCGCAGGGCCAACTTCAGTGAGTTCATCCATACCATAAGATTAGCGCCGAGAAATATCAGACTAAATTATCCTATATCCGCATTCTTATCTCCGTTCCCTGTATCGTAATTTGGACTAATTACTGGACGGCAATTTCGTCGCTATTTGCATTGGGGCAAGGACCATTCGTCGGCGCCGTGTCGGCAAACCAGGGCCGATTCGGTGCGCAAGGCACGGAAATACACTGGAGATTCGATGGCCATCAGCACGACATTATGTCCCTTTTACTTGTAATAGTCCGGCAAGTGGGCAAAATTACGCCACAAGGCTCCGAGTCCGTGCTATTCCGCGCTATTCCGCGGATAGCCAACTTCCTTGAAGGGAGACATCTTCTCGCTTCTACAGCGTATATATTCTGCGACCAGCTCGCCTCGTTGCTGGAATTGGGTCTAAATGCAGTAGGTTACTTCTGTTCTCAATGATGGAAAGCCATCTGTCGGGGAAATCCTCAAGGGCGGCGTCCGCGCCACCAGATGATCAGATACAGCCTCCTCCTCCTCAGCCAGTATCCTCAAACAACGGCCATCGCAATGCAGGTTCCAATGATGCCCACGAAGTTAGTATACAACCTGTCGCAGAGCCAGTGCAAGCATCTGCGCCACACTCCATCTTCTCCAAGCGTACAAAGGTGTTCATCATCGTCATGACGGTGTTTGCCACCTTCTTTTCGCCATTTTCCTCATTCTTGTATCTACCCGCAATCACGCCCATTGCGGACGCCTACCACCGGTCTGTCGGTGACATCAACTTGACCGTCACCCTCTATCAAGTCATGCAGGCCCTGTCGCCTCTCTTCTTCGGCGACCTCAGCGACCAGATAGGGCGCCGCCCGGTGTACGTGGCCACGTTCGCCATCTACCTGGCAGCCAACATTGCCCTCGCGCTGCAGAGCTCGTACGGCGCGCTCCTCTTCCTGAGAGCTCTGCAGAGTACGGGCAGCAGCGCGACTGTGGCCATTGGAAACGCCGTGATTGCGGACCTGACAACACCGGCGGAGCGAGGCGGCTACATCACCATTGTCCAGGCGACCATTATGTTTGCGCCGGCGCTGGCCCCGGTGCTGGGCGGCATTTTGACTCAGTACCTCGGTTGGCGGTCTACATTCTGGTTTTTGGTCATTGCCGCCGGCGTCTTCGTCATCATATATGTACCGCTGGTCCCAGAGGTAAGCGGCGCCTGACGTTCACAACGGAAGAAACACCCACTAACAGACAACGGCAGACTGCGAGAAACGTCGTCGGAAATGGCTCTATTCCGCCGCCTGGCTTAAACAAGTCCCTAATTTCCAACGTGTACTGGCGTCGCAAGAGACGCGACGTCGAGGCAGCCCCCGGTGAGGAGCCGCCGATACCTGAGCCGAGGAAGCTGGCCAGGAAGATCCCCATCCCCGACATTTGGGCGGCAATTCGGATCGCTTTCGAAAAGGACGTTGGCCTGCTGTTACTCTTCAACTCGCTGCTCGTCATGAGCAATTACGCCATGCTCGTCCCACTCCAGGACGTCATCCGCAGGCGCTACCACTTCAACGACCTCCAGGTTGGCCTTTGCTATATTCCGTACGCCATTGGCAACATCGTCGGGGCGCTACTGATGGGAAAGGTGCTCAACTGGAACTACGCCCGCGTGGCGCGGTCCCTGGGTATGACCCCAGACCGCAAGCGCAACGACGAGCTGCGCAAGTTCCCCGTCGAGCGCGCGCGTACCGATCCCGTCTGGCCGTGGGTTGTGCTCGCCATTGCCATGACGGCCTGTTGGGGCTGGGTGGTGGACTCTGGCGCCAACCTCGCGGCTCCTTTGGTGGTGCTGTTCTTCCAAGGCGTCGGGGTTGCAGGCCCAATGTCGGCCCTCTCTACGGTGTTGGTGGACTTGTACCCATCGAACGCGGGGAGAGTCTCGTCGACCTTCAACCTGACCAGAGCGGCCATCAGCGCGGTGGCGTCGGCCGTGATTCAGCTGATTATTGACGCATGGGGCTACGGCTACACGTATTTGTTCTTGGCGCTGCTTTTACTGGTGGCCAGTCCTTCCATCGCCTGCGTCAGAATATGGGGTCCAAAGTGGCGAGAAGAGCGGTATGTTCGGAAGGAAAAGCAGCAGAAAAGGGTGGAAGAGAAGCAAGCGGCGCGTCAGGAAGGGCTGCAGCAAGCAAGGTAGAGAGAAGACTACTACCATCTTTTGATACCACCGTATATTTTAATACATAATAGAAGCAAGTAGTCAATCGATAGATGTCATTCCTCGCCCTGGATGCGATTCATCTCATTCGTGCTTCTTATATTTGGGTGCTTTCTTCAAGCCAATGCCCGGAACAACCAAAATTCGGATGATAATGAAGGGCCAAGTCAACCAAAGCACCACATGGTCCTCTGCGGTCCAACTTTTCACATCTGCCCAAACGGCCCATCCGCCCACAGCCTGCGCGACCGCGTGCAAGTAGACAGCATCGTTGATGAGGATGCCGGCGCACAGGTATCGCCACAGGCGAACGTCGTCAAAAAGCCGCATCACCACGGCTTCGATGAACGCAAAGTAGATCCAGCTTCCTGCCACTGTGGTGTACATGAATGTCTCGGATGCTACAACGGGGCGGGCGTCGCGTGTCATGCTGGCCAGGTAGCTGCTTGGGCGCTGTAGGCACATCCAGGCACCGGCGAGTGCTGCCAGGGGCTCGAGGGTGGTGAGGGCGACGCGGAAAATGAATGGCACGGTGGCCGTGGCTGAAGTGATGGTTCTGCCAGCCATAATGAGGTGTTTCAACTGAATGCGCGGTTGCAGATTTGCCTTGCAAGGGGAGTGAAGGGTGAAGAATAAGCCGCCGGCCCCTCGCTGTTGAGACATGGAAAGAGAGGGTGCGGTGCTAACGCCGAGATCGGAATGATTCCCTCGTGCAAAAAGCAAATTGTATAGGCAGCTATTATTTATGAGTATTGCTAGCAGCACAGCACCAAATTGCTAGAAGCGCAGCGGCATAGGACTATGCTGTAGCTACTCTCGCTGCTCTCGCTGCTCTCGCTGCTCTCGCTACTCTCGCTGCTCTCGCTGCTCTCGCTGCTCTCGCTGCTCTCGCTGCTCTCGCTGCTCTCGCCGCCACGCTTCTAGAAATATGGTACTGTCCTGCTAGTAATACTTTTATTTATCGCTTTGATTAGAATCACTCGACACGCATGGCGTCACATCACTCATGGCAGCGAGGCTGAACTGTTCCAAAACAGCCAGAAAGCATGCCATTATATGTTCCTACCATCACATCTCTGCCTATACCATCATGGCTCCTTGATTTCTCGCGAATTTAATCCTCGTTCTCGGTATCTGCGTCCTCCTCGTCTGTCTCCTCTTCATCGTCCAACATCTCCATTTCTTCGATCTCCTTCTGCCTCGCAGCGTCCTCTTCAGCATCTTCTGCGGCTTCAGCCCGCATTCTTGTGCGCAGTTCCTTGATGGAAGCGAGTTCTTCCTCTGATGCCGCCTGGAGCTCCAGCTCCAGTTGCTCCTGCAGCGCCTTCTCCAACTCCTCCGCTTTGACAACCTGCTCGGCGAGGTATTTCTCTCGCAGTTCCTTGCGTTTCTCTTCTGTCCTTTCAGACTCTTCGAAAATTGAGATGGAGGCGCCCTCCTCCTCTTCTTCCATCTCCACAAACACACCACAAGCCTCATGCTCAAAGTTAAACTCCTCCGGCCTGAGAGACTCGGCCACGAGTTCCGCCGCATCCACCACCGCCTCATCCTCGTCGTCATCGTGCAAGTCGTACACCTGAAAGGCCTCGAAGGTCCACCACGCCATCGTGATAATTTCCAGGGCGCCGTAGCTGAGCTTGTCGAGGCGATCAGGGGCCGAGTAGTCGCGCACGACTTCGGCGATGGAGCTGAGGCCCGTCATGGCCTTGATGGTGCGCGTCAGGACCTCGCGAGGCGGGCGACCGCACACTCGGTCAAACTGAATCTCATCCACCGAGTCCGGGTAGGCAATCATTTTGCCGTACAGATCGAAGCGGCTGAGGAAGAGCCACCTTTCCGCCTTGGTGAGCTGATCATTGTGCTTGCCCGCCTTTTCGCAGAGACGACGCGAAATTACAGGGCGCGAGGCGCCGAAATGCTGCTGTGAGAGGGTGTTCCCAGCAGCAGCCATACTGTTTAGTTGTTTTCCTAGTGTTGTTGTAAGAGGAAGAAAACTGTGTATTGTGAGGGCGGTGAGGTGCTCAGCGGAGGCTAATCGACATCCACCAAATGGCACTACGAAAACTCATCAGAGAAGGCAAAACTAGTTCTAATACGGAACTATATCATTGTAGAGTTAATACGATTACTATCCTGTACGGCTGTTTCTGTCATCGTCGTTATCTGTTCAAGATGATGCCGTTAGTCTTGGGGAGCAAACGTAAGGCACTTGACGAAGCAGGAGCAAAGTAGTTCTTCTCAGCTCTAGATAAACTTCTCTGCTTTTCCATGGGCTTATTTGTCGAATACCTTTGACTTCCTACCCCTAAACCATTATCATCATTTACGTTAACAACAAACTCACTTGCTCGACCGTCATCTTCTGCCAAGCCGCGAGCCATATTCTCCCGAGCGCCTTGCGGTACGCTTTATTGTCTTCAGTCCGCCCAATCCACAGCACATTCACAAATTTATACCAAGTAGTATCATACCTAATCTCATCTCGGTCTGCCGCTTCTGTCGTCAAAGAGTGGTCTTTTGCGGCCTTGGTCGTCATCTTAGCTTCCGAAATGGCAACAACTTCCTGCTTCTCTTCATACTCGGGTATCCTGCTGCCTGGCTGTAAATTCAGTCGCACTCGCCCAATCCAGGTCCCATCTACGCTCACAATCTCCATCTCAGGTACCAACGCATCATCTCGCAGCTTTTCGCTGGCGGCCTCGCGCTCCTCCGTTGTTCCCCGGTACTGGAAACGCACGGTCGCCAAGCTGCCTTGGAAGAGCACGTGTGGGTAATACGAGGCGGTATTGATGGCGCAGCGTTGATCTGTCGGTATCGGGTAGCTGAACTTTGGGGAGGGCTGTATGTGACTGAATAGTGCGGATTGGTAGTATGGCAGCCCAGGCTCGTTCGTATGCTTGGCCCAGTTCTCGGGTATTGGGATGTCAGCCTGCTCAAAGTGCTGCCGGACTCTATGATACGAATTTTCCACGTCTTCCCAATCCCCCGTGGCTTTGTTCTGCTTTTTCCACTTGACAAGCGGTGAGATATGCAAGTCCGGTCGCGGGTACAAATAGTCGGGCTGCCAGAAATTCTGTAGATGCAGGCCATGATGAGATATCCACGACCAACTTGGAAAATCGTGATCCTTCCCAGCCCAAGCCAACCCTGAACGCGGCTTCGCTCCTCTACGTCTGTGCTGCCACAGCAGCCCGAGGTCAAACATGAATTCTGGTACTCCAAACAGGAACCCCCCGGGAAAATGTTGTCTCATGGGCGCCACGATGCCCTCGAAGGCGTTGAGCGTGTCTTCGGACATTGTCAACCGGCGAGCCGCGTAGGCTGAAGCAAGACTAGAGTACTGGGACATGTCAGGCCAGGTCGGTATGGATAGCTTATCTACCTCTTCGGTAGGCGCGGGTTGGCCCTCGGTCTCGGAGAGGACCTCCAGGTCTTCCGACCAATGTGCACTGGAACACGCCCACGAGGCAACATGGCTCAGGCAAAGAAGTCGTTTGGATAAGACAGTCTCTTGAAGTGTCCATGCTCGTCTAGTCCACGTAGTTCTGGCATGAATCATGGGTGGAAGGCCGTTGGCCCCCTGGGAAGCTTTGACCAACGTCTGGCAGGGCAGGTGGACGAACGGCGACATCTTCACAGCTGATCTTCCCTGCGAGACCCTGGGAATGCCCGAGTTGGCACCTTCAGACATCAATGCAACCAGCGTCAGATACGCATTCGCATAGACTGAACTCATCGCCTTGATCTGCTCCATTTTGGATTCCATATCATCCTGCACAATGCACACACTGTCAACCCAGAGATATCGAATGCCGATGTTGGCGCAAATACGAACGGCGTCGTGTACAGTGGCCGGTAGCTCTAGGTAACCGCCCTTCAGAAACGCCCCAGGCAGTCGAAGGAATGCAATGTTTGCCTTTTTCGCCACTGGCGACGCCGCGTCTCCCCAAACATAGCTCAGCGCCGCGTAGCGGACGGGTTCCTCCGGCGTGACGATGCATAGGTCTTCCACGTCAATCACGCTGAGCTTCGCCTTGGGCAGGATTGTTTGGTTATATTTTGCCGCGCAGGTCGCCTGATGATGCTTGTCACAGCACTCGATCCAGCGCCGGATCAACCCGACGTTGTAGCCATCTAAATCGTAGGGTCGGCCCCGACCTGTGGCGGACCTGACAAGAACAGGACTTGTCGAAAGCATCAACTCCAGCTTCAAGCTGATAAGTTGGGTCCGCCGATGCGCAGGATTCTCATTGTCCGCGGCAAGATTTCCGCAGGCAATAGTGAGCAAGGGTTGCTTGGGGCGAAAATGCGCGCTCACGCCATAAACTTTGCCGTGATTCTCCTGGATATCCGAGTGGCTCTGGGCCTCCATTACTGAGCAACAGCTTTTGCAGCCGTTTGATGACCGAGTTTCCAGGTCGGCGGATGTGCCAAGGAAGAAATCGACTGGCCCCTGATACTGTCCAGTCGTGCCTTTCGCTGCGGCCACCTCCCATAGGAGAAGTGAGGCACTCAACGTGAGACATCTCTCGCATGCCTTGAGCCGATCCATATTGAGCAGAGGATATCGTGACAGATTCGATTGGGGTTGCTAGTGATAGTGTCGTCGTTGTCCCCCGATGACCGCGGCTGAAAGAGGGCTGACGGCCATAGTGGGGCTTTCAGCATTCTTGGATAGTTATTGAAGGAAGAAGATATGTCTGTTTAGGCTGTTGAGTCTTTGTTTTCGTTGATGCCGTATTCCATCACGTGGTACAACGAGTAATGGTCTGGGGATACTACTGTCTCGCGAGGGCAACTACACTGCAACATTTGGGTCGTGTCCGCCTGAGCAAAGAGCCTCTTCCCGACGAGGAGTATGGACCCTAGTGAGCCGTATTGTCGCAGAAAGCGAATGTACTGTGGATTCTGTAAAGGTCAGATGCCATTGCTGAGCTTGTCCTTCGTCGCGGCTCGAGACATCATCTACAATTGAAGCACACCGAGTCCAGTGCACTCACTACCCTGGAACCACCTGCCAGTGTCCAGGCAGACATGGAGTCCTATGGGTCTAGCCTGAGCTTTAAAAATCTTACATTTCTTTGGTGTTTTGTTTACTAGTAGAAGATGAGAAAGACTGGTTACCCTCCGACACTCTACCAATGTCGTAACGGAGGTACAATGCATTCAGCAATCGCCATATAATGACAATAAGTTCGGAGTAGCCTTCTCTACTTCTATCATCTCCTTAGAGTATTATCCAGTTAGCATCCGAAACCAGCAATCATGGGGCGGCCCAGGTAGGTATCCAACTTCCTGTTGCCACACGTCACCACACGCTACACCGGGTCTCATCTTGCTGAGAAGAACGATCGAAAGTCCTGTTTATTTCCCGCTCGAATAGTACTCCCCTGCGTGCAACATTTCCTTGGAATAATTGACAAAGTAGTTAAGATACGGAGTGCTTCGTATGGCAAGGATCCTAGCAATCCCTCATCACTCACCTTTCAATGTGACTCGCAACCTTGACACTCGCAACTATATTGCGCACGCGAGATATTCTATCTCCGAAAAGGGATAAACGAGCACGTAATCACACGCCCTCTACGATAAGACGCGCCCGTTTCGCAATTTTACGTTTGTTGCCCTTCTCTCGGGCATGGCGCAAGATTTGCCTTGATACCGGAACTACGGGATCAAGAGCAACCGACTCCTCAGTCACGAGCAGAACATGTACTTCGTGTCGTGGGTCGCAATGAAGTTAAGCTCCCTGCTTGGCCTCCCTTTTCTACTAGAGATGCGCGGGCAGCGTTCATGGGCTGATAGAGGCCGTTAGACGCGGGTCAGGTACAATGAGCGCGCAACAACGCGACTTTTAGTGGTCTCCGAGACAGGACAGCGTCACAAAGCTTAACTCTAATCAAGACGCGAATTCTGGCGTGCGTGGGGTTTTTAGCGATGCGCGTTGCTGGAGCGTTCATTGTCTGCATCCCTTGCGTCGGACGAACCAACCCAGCATCTCGGCACTTTCTTTAGCCCAAGATGTTCTCCCGTCGATGGGCAGGTACGAGAGACATGCACAAAGAAAGAGAGACAGCAAGCAAAAAAGCCAGGGCAATGTGAGACCTGGTCTCGATCGGGCTGTTCAGCAGGCTTGGGGTTGCGTCGCGGGCACTCTACAGGGATGAGACGCCGTCACCACACGAAGCCTCCCTTCGGTTGGAGCCCTCATCAGCAACCCCAAGTCCAGATTCCGCCTACGCAACAGGGCCTCCTTCGGTCCTATCGCATCATGCTCCCTTGTGTAACACCCGTATAAGAGACGAACGCCCACATATAGTGATAGAGGGGTCAAAGGTGCAATTTCGGTTGCCGCAATGGTTCGGCCCAGTTGCACGCCGTGTCACCGCCAACACACGAAAAGAGAACACGGGCGCGAAAGTAGCACAAAGATCAAGCGTCGCGTAGTCAAGCCTACGTTCTACAGTTGTCCGCATTAGTCCCTATGCTAAGTTTCCGAGAGCAATGGAGCGGGCGCATGGCGGAGCAGACGAGCGGCGGTCGGTCGTGCATCGTGAGAGCATGTACGACGCCCTGATCGCCCCGAACGGTGTCGGGGGGATGGGCTGCACCGTCCACTTCGGTGTCGGAGGAGCAGGATCATTGATTCCGTAAAGGGAACTCACCAGAGGAGGCAAATCCCCTTCGTGTAGCGTCACACTGTCCGGCCCGCGATTTTTCGAGACGAGGGTGAGGCTGGAGAGTCACCAAAGCGTCGCGCAAGCCGACACTGTCCGACATGCAAGGCACCGGGTCAACTGTTCCTGGTGACCAAGGGCGGCATCGCGTTGCTGTCGTGCACGGGTTGTGATCGGCATACCGTGTCACGGTCGTCCACGCAGCCGCAGTGAGGCTGCAGGCAAGAAAATCATGTGTTGAACAAAATATGGCCAGAACGGGCAAGAATACCTTCAATGGAGGGGACGTCTGGGACGGCAGATGGCCGAAGCTCGGACAGGCCCGTAGTGTTTCCCTAGTCTCGCAGCCATGTCACCGAGGGAATGGATAGAGGTAGCCGGAGCGCCCGCTGAACCTGTTCAGCAAGCGAGCCGGCCTCGTAATTGGAAGCGTGTCTACGTGTACCTGCAAGCCACCGCGAATCACCTCTTACCAGCAAAGCATCTCCAAGAAACAGTCGAGTTGTGGGCTCTGAGTGGCGGCCATGTGTCTTGGGCACCAACCAACCAGCCCACTGTAGGAAAGAAAAGATAACGCCTTTGGTGGAACTGGTTAGCTCGAACCCGAGGATGTGGTTAGTCTGAGGCCTGCAGAAGGCTGGCATCATGGGTGATAGTGAGCTAGGCCAAGCCGAGGCCTCGTAGGCGAGATACATGACTCTGTTCCATCAACAACAGCCCGTCGGCTGTCGAGAGTTTGGACTGTGAGGTCCTTCCTGCCGTCTGAAACCTGCGCACTTGGTATCATAGAGCAAACTTGAAAGGACCGGATCTCTGCCGATTGATGACAGTGATCTGGGGGATAGCGCGACGACGTGATAGCGCCAGCTGGTTTGCCTAGAAGCCACTGTACGGTGCCGCGAGTTGTGTCTGAGCTGAGGCGTGCCAACTCTCCACGGGGCCGGACAATTTACGGCGCCTGGGTGCAGATTCGCCAATCGGCGGAGGCATAGCTGAGTTTGTGAGGGGCGGAACCCGCGCTGCGATGGGCAATGATTTGTCAAAGGCCCAAAGCAAAACAAAGAGAAGCCACCCAGTTGTCTCAAAGCCCATCACGGAAAGTGGGAAAGAGAGCTGGACCAAAACAACATGGCGTCAAGCTTGCGGGAACGCCCCAGCGGACTCATCTAGCGGCAGCGCTGGCTGGAGTGCGTGGCGTCAACTGAGAGCTGAGGGTTGGCAGGGCTGTCGACGTGATTGGAATGTCTTGCACCACGGGCGCGGGGACGCCGGTACAGCTGAAGATGCAGCCTTGATCAGAGGTGGCTTTGCCCGTCCGTGTAATGCCTGCCCTGGTGCGCCGCGGCCGAGCCACAATCTCGCAAAAGGGCCACTGGTTTTCGAGATTTAGATGAATGCCGAACCGAGCAAATTAGGGCCCTTGGTCGAGACCCCTTCCGGCTAGTCGACAGCCACTGGGAATTGTCGTTCTGGTTGGGCGGCGCCGCGGCCGTGAACACGGCGACGGACAAGTCCCGAGGCGGGGATCATCTCAAAGAAGAGGCATCAATGCAAGGATGGTGAGGAGGGCGTGGCGTAGGCAAACAGGCCATGGATAGGCGTCTAACGGTGTGCCAGAGGGAAAATTTTCGAGACAGAGTCGCATCGGTTGAGGTCGAGACCGCGCAACCCCTTTGGCGGCAACGGCCTCCAATTCGTTACCAGGAACCCGGCTCGGGCTCTGCATGGGTAGCGATATTAAACACAGCGTGCGGTGTAGCAGCCAGGACGGGGAGCATCCGAGGCTCACGGAAATACCCGTCAGGGCGCGAGGCCAGGTGACAAACTGCTCCTGCAGCCCGGACGGAGGGAAATGCGCGCACCATATCGAGCACAGCGCCAGTGCTCCCACACAAGTGATGCCCCCAGGGGAGGCCTGTCACTCTATACTCCATCTCGTTAGACGAGATTGACAAGACAACCAACTAGTGCAGCTCCCACCCAGCGGGCTGGTAAAGGGCTTCGGGCGTTGCGATGAGGGCAGTGCCCGCTGGGCATACATGAGCGATGTAAGTGAGGTCCCCCAGACTCTCGTCATGCAATGTGCCGCTCTTGGCGGGCACATTGTGGGTAGATCACTCTTCCCGCCGCCCTCCCTGCCGCTGCTCCTCTGCAGGCCTTTTCTTTGTGCCGGGGCCTCCCTCTTGGGTTCCGACGGAGGTAGCAGAACCTGGGGGGCCCGACGCTAACAGGGTTCGATGCAGCACCGGGCAAGCAGCAGGCAGTGATGCCACTGGCGGGATTGACTCGTGGCGTGCAGGAAAGATGTGAGGTGAGGACGTGTAAGTGAGGAGGCCGGCCCGAGACATGGCATCTTCCGATGGCCCAGGGAAAAACAGAGTTAACCTCCCGACAAGCCAGAACGAGTGGCCAGCAAAGGGAGCCATGACCAAAAGAGAAGCCAGCTCCGACGAAGAAGAACGCTTCCACGTAGCACGCCCCTCCACCACGATGCGCAGGATATGGGGTTGAGGAGCGAACCTCACCAATCGCCTGCGGGAGAATACCGTAGTGGGGAGAGGAGACGCCGGTAGCACGTCATGCTTCCCTCTCGTTATATCAGTACACTCGCTTTTCCACCTCGGTCAGGGGTCTAGTCGAAGGAACTCCCCGTGGCCAATGTCTCAGGTCGATGCATGTCATGATGCCAAGTCGCCAGCGCAGCCAGAGAGGCTCGGCTGCGCGTTTTGCTGGCCTACAGCAGATGCCGACCAAGGAGTTACAGTGCGCACTTCTCAATAAGCGGCGACTTCGCGCATCAACTAACTGCCGCGTTCTGTCCACAGGATGGCGAAGAAGTGCGGTAGAAAGGTAAAATGGAGAGGGTTTCCTTCTTCGATATCAGGGAGGACAGCCACGGCGTGCAGTGGCTGTTCGTCACACGTGGCCGCGCACGCCAGTGTCGAGATGCTGCCCGTTCCTTTGCTTGTTTCACGGTTGAGGCTAAGAAGCCATCCGAGAGGCGCTCTCGTCTCAAACTGGCATCGCGGGAACAGTTCAACTGGTACTAAACTGTTGGAAGGCGCCGCCAGAGCGTGCCAGGTGCAAGATGGCGGGTGCATAGTTCGTAAGTGTTTGCTTTGTATCCCATCGTGTTGGCAGGTTGGGGCTTGGCTACATGCAGCATTCTAGCAGTAGCAAAGAAGAAGAAAGGCCATCGGATTATTGATAGCTCACATTGTTAGCGACGTAGCGAAGCTTGACACTTTCCCAATGGCCACTTCAGTCCTCTACTACACCACAGGATTTGGAATTCTATATCGTGAAGCCAGTATAATCCCAACCATGACTAAAACAGCTACCACTTGAGAAGGGACCAAATACGTGAGATACTTGGCGTTTCCGGAATCGGCGAAATATTACGACATCAAGATTTCACTGCTGAGATGACCGCTTTAAGTCGCCAATGGTGTCGACGATAGCGTTGCTTTCCCACGTTTTTGGCTTGCTGCTCCTCACTATATTTGCCTGAAACCGCCATAGCCTAGCCCGCGATCTCCCTGACGTGGAAGCGCCAGGGGACTTCTAGACGATGGCCTAGAACGCGACTCTGCCCAGACTAACTGCTTGCACTGCTAGCTCTGGTGGACTGACAGCATGAGGCGCCAGGTCAAAGCTCGGAGGGGGGCAGTGATGGATGAGGGGTCTGCTGCTGCCGCGGTCTGCTCCGGCTCGCCTCTTTGGTCCGCCCAGTGTCGGTTTTTTGGCCCCCTACATAAGAGGCGACTGTGTGCCTACAGGGGCACTGGGAGGGGTGCGTGGGGATGGAGAGAACAGGGCAGCATACCAGAGGATGGGGCAGAGGATGGCCCGGCTATAACATGCCACACGCAGCATGAGGCTGCTGCTTGTCGTGAAAACAGGATAGGCTTCTTGTTTCGCCGGAGAACTCCGTCCGCAGCCGCGGTGCGCACTCCCCCCAGTTGCCGGGCCTAATGCAGGACCTCCAATGCGTAGAATTGCTTTTGCGGCGATTGGTCTGCTGTCAGTGCCATCATCTTGCGAGGGAGCCCATGACATTCTCAAGCACGGCGAGCTAGAGCAATGTATCTAGGTGGTTGTGGTGGACATCCTCCTCCTTCCCCATCGCCCTGCTGCCTATGATATGGGCCTGCAAGCCCAACAAAAAGCCACCGGCGGCACGCCAGCAGGGCCAGACTCGGCCTAGCGTGTCACTGAAGGGAAAGGCGACTTGGTTACTCTTCGTGGCAGCAGCCATCGTTGGGCTGTGAACAGCGGCGGCGGCACTGCGCTTGAAAGCCGCAGTACCTCTCTCTCTGCAGCAGTACCTATTTTCCCGTGTCAAGAGGGCATCTTTGGAGCTGGGGTCGCTACCCTTCTTCGCATTTGCTTTTGTTCCTCCTTCTCCGGTTTGGTGTTGAGGCTATAGTAGCTCCTATATAGAGGCCATTCTAGAGGGCACAGGCACGAGTATCTGGCTGTAGTTTTGCTTTTGTAACAACGCCAGCCAAAGGCCCACGGGCGTCCAAATAAGCTATGCCACGCTCTGATGGAGGCGCTCATTGCGCACTGTATCATGTATACTGCCACGCGTATTCATGCAAGGATCTCTGGTCGGCGTGGTGGGCTGTTTTTCCAGGTTTAATACGGCCACTTTGTGAACTTGAAGCTGTTGATTGGATCCGAGGTTGACGACTCCATACTCGCACGCCCGTCATCTCAGTGCGCATGTACATATAGGACGCGCATCTGGCTAGCTATGATATAGCTTGTCGTGATCATTACTGCATAGGACGTTGTTCCTCTCCCGCAGATCGTCTCCATAATCAATTCGTGGTCCCATTTGTGGCGCGATGCTGAACAAATGCATGCCTCCGTCTTTGAGTTGTCCGGCGAGACACGCGGAAACCCACAGGAGACCGCATCTTTACGCAAGAGCCTTGATGCTTCATCAAGATGCACTCTCGGGATCTTCCCCTCTCTCCCCGGATCCAGAAACGGATACGTCATGCAGTTTCAAGCAACGTCGACGATGAGGCGCATGGAGAACCTGTGGAAGTAATTTCCACCCTTCTGCACTGCCAAGGACAGAGGCTCCATCGGGGTCACATCTCGCTTTTGTGGCCGTCTGATGTCGATGGAGGCAAACGACGCCATGTATTTTCCAAGGAGCGCCCCCTTCCTCGGACAGTCGCTCTTCAGAGGAATGACCTTCCACGTATTACTGAAGTTGATATGGCTAAGAGCCATCGAGGTAGTTCCTCATCACCGAGACGCTAGGCTCGCCGCAGCCCCTACATTTCGCAATCATCTTGGTGACTTTTCTGTGTCATGTAGAGGTACTGCCATATTTGACTCACGTATTCACTTTTGGCAGCCCCTGTGATAACAAGCAACCTCTGGGCAGCTGGCTTAAGGCTGGCTGTTTCTGAACTAAGCTAAGAAACACCGCCTGTTCATAGCCACATTACAAATCCCACCTGCAACAATCGCCTCGAAAACTAGTGTACGAGCAAGCCTCGACGAGAAGGAATAGGACCGGGGGTTCGGCAAGGCAAACCCACGATGGAGGTGGCAGTCGCGGTGATCCGTCCAGTCTCGGTAGGCACAGAGAGCACAGCAGCGGGCGGCTTGTGGTTGGGTAGCACCATGCAAGCCTGCTGTGGTCATGACCCGTTTAGGAAGTGTGGGATGGCGAGCAAAGGGGCCGTCAAATCTGTGCCGAGCATGGTCTTCTCAGCAGTGACAGGTGGCGCTCAGTCTTGCCAGGACCCGTGGATCTTGAACGAAATGAAGCGGCGCTCCGGCGTGTAACCTTGACGATGCTCCCAAGCGACAGCAGCAGGTCCAGGTTTGGCTCCGTCGCTCGACGCTTTCCCACTGTGCGATGCGCCGTCGCCGGGCAGAGCAAAAAGGCAAGCCAGGTCCGATCCCGCTGGCTCGCCGCTCACTGCCGTTGGGCGGCGCGCCACAGCCCGGGCGCACGGCGTCATGCAGCCGGCCGGAAAAAGTCTCGATTGCATGGCGGCGAGCACGACCAGGGACGTCGGCCAAAAAAAGGAACTGAGAAAAAGTACCTGCAGACAGGGCAGGGCAGGACGGGACAGGGCAGGGCAGGACGGGACAGGGCAGGGCAGGGCGGGACAGGGCAGAACAGGACGGGCCGCTGACTACTCGACCTGAGACGAGACATTGGGCCAATTTTAGCTCTGCACCAGGGTCACTGCGCTCCGTTCCTGGGCTTGTCATCCTCGCGACGCTCCTGACGGACAAGGAACGAACTAGAACTGCCGCAGAGCACGTCGACGTGCGAAGAGACATACAGGTCGTTGATGAACGAACCATGCTTCATCTAGCCAGGCGCTCCGGTACTCTAGTCCTGGTAAACACTTGGTTGGCTACCACATAGAAGCATGGCGGGGGAATAAGCTGGGCAAAGCTCTAGTAGGGCCGATGCACAGGTCATTTGTTCCGGACCGATGTAGCACATTACAGCATTAGTCCCTCGTTTTCGTGGTGTACTTGATCCTTTGGTAATTAGTCCCCAGGCGTCCCGTCTAGCCCAGGACACAACGGCTGTCATATTCCTCTTTGGTTACCTCCAAGCCACACACATTACCACCGTTCTGCAGGCTATGCCCATGCATGGCTGGCCCCCCTTCCTGTCCAAGCCCCAACTGTTGCCTCGGCAGCGTTGGAGCATATCACCGGCCCAGGATGCTACTCCTTCTGCTCAGTAATTTCTCGATGTGAGCGTGGCTGCAGCTCTAGATGCAAATCGCGTCGGGAAGAGACTCGTGGCGGCGTCCCTTTCGAGCCTACTGGCACCTCCCCCAGGGCCTATGCTTGCTCTGTCTCCTTCCTAGTGCAGGGCTCGATTACTCTCAAAAGTGGACTTTTGGCCGGGACAGACCGGATCTGCGCTTGTGTTTTGTTCCCCCTCGTCACACCACCCCTCCTCTCGCTAGCCAGCCACCAAGCCATCACTTGGGAGACTCCACGAGCTCACCGCGGCGGGCGTATGTATGCTTGCTGCTTCGTGAGTTCCCCGAGGCAGCCAGCGTGCTGGTTTTGCCGTTCTGGTCGAAGTAGCAGAGCACAGAGAGCAAGGGGGCGGGGGTCGAGGAAGGTCTCAACGGAGCGAAGGGCCAGAGCTTGGCCACAGAACCAAACGCGTTCTCTGTGGGGGAGAGTGGGCTCTTCCACTCGCAACGACTAGGCGAGTGAGAGGAAGCGGTGCTACGTTCTCTCGTCGGCCAACCCCCATACGTGCGAAGGCGATGGCTGGTTGGCTGGTTGGCTAGTTGGCTAGCTGCATGACATCAGGAATGCCCAGCACATGGCGAGCAGGGGGCACGGCCTGCGGGCAGGCGCCATCAAACTGGAGTCCCGAGTAGAGAGGTTGAGGTGGTGGAGAGGCAAGGGGGAGAGAAGAGCGCCGAGAAGGCTTCGTCTCCGAGTTGTGGGCTTTGGAGCGCAGCTGGCCATGGAGTAAGGACGAGGCTCGCTGATGAAATTGGGTGGCTTGCCTACGTTGCGCCATTGCTAGATTTACGAGGGTGATCCGTTTACCTTTGCAGCCCCTGCCCTTTTCCTCGGTTTGGCTCTAGAGTGCAGCAAGCGCAGTTGATTTATGACAGGACCGGACAGGGAGAAGCAAGCAAAGCTCTCTGCCTGAGAAGGAAAAACGGCGCCACCGAAAAGGGCGAAGCTTTTCTAGAATGAAGAACACCAGCCTTGTTTCTTGCTTTGCAGAGAAAAGGCTCAGCCCCCTCCGTATAGGCTGTGCCAGTCGATGTCTCTGAATACGGCTCAACGCTCATGTGTCTACAGCGGCGCGGCCAACTGGCCACGACCCATGCCCCGGAGCCCGTGAGGGACGCTTGTTTTCCTCTTCTAGACAACGGGTTGTCTCTTGGCTACAAGCTGTCGCACGCAAGAGCTCCGCCGCTCCTTCGTCAGAGCTCTGCACCGCCACGGGTACGCACATCAATCCTGCAGATTTCATCGCCGGTGGCAATGCCTTATCCCCGCCTCCTCTGTCATCGTGGAGCACGGCTCATCAAACACGAGCTCTCTCGCTCTCTCGACCTTTGGCTCGTACTAGCAGTGCTCCCGGCAACGGCGCCGCGCTGATTCGCCCGCCAACAAGCACACTAGCAACAGTTTTGGCTTTCCGCAGAAAGGGAACCCAGGAAAACGTGGCCCGCTACCAGTTCCGCCGACTCTGCAATCTAACTTCCGTGCCTTTGTCCTCTTCCCCCGCCCCTCTGCATCCGTCTCGACGGAGACTAGGTCCTCTCCAGGCTAATAGATCCGGGAACTACCTGGTAGGCCTCGCAGACGTCAGGCAGGAGGTAAACAACTCGCAGAAGCCGAGCTGGGCCCCCGCGGCTCTCTCTTTTTACCAAAGAGAGGCAGCCGGTGACGGCAACTGTCAGTATCTTCCCGCGTCCTCGGGCATTGAAATCGCATCTGTGGCATTACACTCGTCTCACCTCGCTGACCGTGATCGCGGGGCGCTTACACGCTACGTCGTGCACCCACAACCCAACTATATAGAGTTTCGTTTCATCTGGGCAATCAAAGAACGCAGCCTATTCTTGTTCTGTGGCTCTGTTTTCTTCTCATCTCTGATTCGGGAGAGTGCGGGATGGCACGGCCATTGTCTCCCAGCTTGAGGCAGATTGAAACCTTCTCTTGACTCGTCAGCCCAAAAGCGCCTCCAGCCCACCAGCCATATCCGCGAATTTTCGGACCGTTGCTTTTCTCACGCCGGCCTGCCTTCTGGAAAGGCCGGGCGGAGACCGCTGGCAGCCACCGTCCTGATCCTTCTTCAGCGCCCCTCGCTCTATCTTGTCAGCTTGTCCTCCAGCCGCCCAACGGAGGCTGGGCGAGAAACAACGCGCAAGAGTCGGAGGGGTGTGCAGATACATGTGCCCTGGGGGGAGGAGCAGTTGTCCCAAGTTGGCCCTACCCAACATCGGCATCGTTAGCCTATCCAAGTAGTGGCGGCTCGCTCTCCACCCCTGTCATGGTCGCACAAGCAGCATGTAATGCACCTCTTGTGTACATTTTTTGAGATCACTGTGTGGATCAACAAGGGCTCTTGGAGATGTAAGCGCAAGGGCTTGTTGTCCGCGGCGTGGTACAGGCAAACACACGTCGACAAAACTGGAAGCCTTTGGTCGCACAGATGATGAGTGGCTACCAGTGGTCTCGGAGCATAAGACGTTTCATGTCTCAGAGGTAGAAAATAGAACCCCAGCGCACGGATAGAGGGGAAGTAGAGTTAGCATGGAGAGCTTCTGTTTGCGTGGCATCCCGTGTAAGCAGGCAGCATGAACCGATTCCTACAGAGTTGGGTGTACGCGAAGTAGGTGCTGGTGGCAATTTACCGCGTGGCCGAACAGAAGGGTATCGGTGGCAGATAGCCGAAAGAGATCTACATACCAGCAATAAAATGAACTGGGCAAACAAACAGCCCTGGGGTAGTAAGCGAGTTAGGTGAAATGAAACGACGTCAACCCTTGGAAGACGAAGTCAGCAGTGCCTTGTCTGAATTAGAACGCCCACCATGTCCGACTAGCATTACCGTCTCCTTAACCAAGCGGTTATTAATCACAATGCCCTCGTCCAGAGTGTCAAAGCAGTATTTTGCAGTCAGTAAGCGGTCAGCGTCGTGACAGTGCGACATCGTGCGAGATGTCGTGGCGATAGTTGTGGATACAAGTCTACTTCTACTCTTGGCTATTCAAACTGTGCCGTTGCCACAGTAGTGATCTAGGGCCGACAGAGGAGCGCCTTTTTTTGCTCCCGTCTCGTTGAGTGACAACACGACAGCCGTCAAACCGTACCAAGAGAATTGCCGGCGCAGCATTTGGCGCAGGGCAATAGCCGGTGGCGCCGTCAGGCCGAGGCGCCCGCTTTTTCCCATGTAAGAGAAGAGAGACGAAAGTAAAGGGAAAAGCATATCGAGGTTGTGAAGAAGCGAATCTCGTAGTCATGGCGAATCAGAAGAGTGCACGGGGAAGAAAGAGAATGCGACCTGAATCAGGCAACCAGCCACAGTTGCCATGGGCGCAGCGGCGGCGGAGGCGGAGCGGCGGAGGAGGCGCAGAGGCAGCCATGGCCATGTTGGACCGCGTTGATGGACAGTGCGAGGGAGACAGCGGCAGGAGAGGGCTGGCACTGACACGGCTATGTGGCTGTTGCTGGTGTGTCCGTGAGGACGAGCGGGAGGTGGTCCGAACGACAAGGCGAGGCCGAAAGAGGAGAGTCCTCCGACCAAGCCTGCAGGCCGGAATGAACAGGTTGCATGCAGGGCTTGACTCTCCTGCCTGTCCTGCAACACCACGATGCACTGATGCGTCGCCGATGCGAATTCTGGGGCGAAACCGAGGACCACCGCCCGACAAGTGTTGCTGTTGCTGGACGCCCACCACTCTCACCGGAAACCAAGCCACCCCTCTTGGGCATCTGCTCCGCGCCCGCACGCTGCTTGGGCCAGGGGGGACGTGGTAGGGTGCCTATCGCGCTACAAGCGTCTTTTGGTTGCGCGATTGCGACGCACAGAGTGAGATGAGACCCTGCCCGTCCCGGAGGCGAGGCCCCTGCTTGCTTTGCTGTCCTAGGCCCGGCATTCTGGGTCTGAGATCCTCTTTCGGCAGTACGGCGCTGTTTCTTTCCTTTTCCTTCTTCCTTCGTTGTGGTAGAGAAATCCGCTTTTTGTCTTGGACTATTCTTAGCCATGTTCTGGCCGCGCCTTTTCTTCCTTTTTCGTTGTGTAATAAAATAAACAATACAAGGCCCTGCCCGGGCGGCGGCGGGGGGGGAGGAGGATGGGAATGCGCAACGCTGCCGTGTCACCACCCTTCACCAGAGAGGGGGGCCAAAAGGAAATGAGAAGACGGGTGCAACTTGACAGAGACGGGGTGTGTCCCTGCGGTCGAGCACTGCAAAGGCCACAAAAATAGGTGTAAGAACCAAACAAGAGGGCCGCGCGATGCAGGCTGGCGATGTGGGAGATGGCCCGAGATGCCCGTCTGCAACCGCACCAACCCGTCTTGAAACTTGAGCCGATCAACGAGACTGTCTAGTTTAGCACGCCCGTGTAGGGAGACAGTTGCCAAAATAGTTTGGCGGAGTGACGTTGTAGTTGCATTCGTTTCACGGCGAAACGGCCCTCGAGGCAGGAGGATCAAGCCTAGCGCCGAGATCACCAGGCTGGGAACGATTTCAACCTTCCTCTTTGCAAGTCCTTCTACACTTCCAGGCCCGCGTTGGTTCCAGGCACAAGGCCCAGCTAGCCTCATGGGCCTGGCGGTGCCCGTACGCCAATCACCACCGTCACCGTCGCCAGAGCGCGTGCTTTAGCTTCCACCACCACAAGAGACAGATGAGGACTACCCAGGTGGCAGGTGGCGTGAGCTGTTTTTGGGGGGAGCTTCTTGTTCCGCCCCTCGGTTCGGTCCTTGGACTAAAACGGCCTCGATGGCCGTTCATTGGCGAGGTCGGAGCCCACAGAGCCTCATCCGAACCCCCCTCCCCCGTCGTGGAAGCCCCTGCTAAACAGACGCCCCCCTTGACCGGCCCTAGGTGTTGTACCCTGATGCGCCCGTCAGCACATAGGTACGATGCAGTGACAGGTGTACGTTTGCCTTTACAGTAATCCGCATTGCAAGGAAAGTCAGCGAAGGCGGCTGTCGCAAGCCCAGGAAAGGCGTTGGGGCCGTCGCATCCTCCCGGCAAGAACTCAACAAGAGAACTGGCGAAAGCAAACAGGACGGAAAGGTCAAATCTGGGCAACACAAGAGGAAAGTGGCGCGAGTGGGCAGGAGGGAAAAAAGAAACGGCCCCCAAAGCCCTAATAAGGGCCCAGCCTACCTCACTACAAAGTCGAGCCATGCAAAGCAACACCAACGGTGGTCGTGGGCTAGTCCACTAGCACGAAGGTGCCAACAATAAAGACCACAGCAGTAGGAGAGGAAGACAAAGACTAATCTCGTCTTGGAAAGACGAATCTCTGGAGACGGTGGATGGAGCTGCAACCGCCTGCGACTGCAACTGCGGCTGGCGAGCATCGTCTGTACTTGACAGCACACCAGTTTGGACTCGACCCGCCTGGAACAGGGCAAGAAAATGCAGGCAAATGGAGTCCGATGAACGCCCCCTCCTTGTGTGGCCCTCTGCCGGGTGCAGTCCGGCGTTGCTGGCCAAAACCGGTGGCAATGTCCTCTCTCCCCCAGGGCCTCCGGACTCCAGGAGGGAAAACGCCAGGCCATGCACGAGGTGTAGGTGAAAACGGTGTCCAATGACAGCCCGCCGGCTTGGTCCTTGGTCCACCACGGACCGGGCTTCCTAGGCACAGGGGGAAGGCGGGATGGTTGCGCGAGCGAGGCTGGCCTGCAGTACTCGGGCGGTTTTTTTTTCAGTCTGGTCTGGTCTCTCACGCGTACAGGAGGCGGAAAGGCCTCCGGGGATAGAAGGGGGAAGCGGTCTAAGGCGGTGCTGGACCTGCAGCGGCTTCGCACTGCTGTAACACGCGAAGCTGCAAGGTTCGGTGATGCCAACCTTGCACGGCGAGACGGGCCTCGTCTCGTTGCGCGGCGGTAGCACCTGGGGCTGGTACTTGAGCTGTTCATGCCCGGCAGGCGACGCGGTTCGAGCGTGGTGGGCGACGGGCATGGATCTGGCCGTTGCAGGTGGACGGGACCAACCTGGGTTAGGTGTTAAGGTCGCGGTGTGCTTATTATTACTTGGGACGGGAGGGTGCTTCGCCATAGGTGGTGATGGGGGTTGATATGGGAACCGCAAACCGCATTTGTGGAGGGCGACGGAGCATTGATAACAGCCCGCCCGTCGCAAACCATGAGCTTGCTCAACCCACGACACACGGCGACCGGCCGGGCGACGGGGCCCTGGTCGAGCGGCAACGCGGGATGTCGGATGGTGGCGGCGGCTCTCTGCGATGGGATGGGGGTTGGTTCGTCTTGCCGTGGAAAGGCAGCAGAGTGCATCGTGCATATGTCCGCTCTGCAGACGGGGTGAGCAACTGATGAGAGTGGGCGATACGGCCGTTTTGAACCGTTGGAAGATGGTTTCGAGGTGCATGTTCACTTCCCGTCTAGGGCGCATCCCATCATTGCCATGCCAGTCAGGCCAAGACTTGAGGCGAGCCCACCCCTGGGAAACATCAACGGTTGTTATAGACCAGGGGCGGTTGTGTTCTTTTTTGGTTTCTGATTTATTACCAGGGCCCCATGCAGCAGGGTTCAGACTTATCATCGGCCGGGGAAAATAGAAGAGGGACACGCGCCCTTGGAGGGGAGGATTGGAATGAAGCATGGTGATAGTTTGGGTTTGGCCCTCGTCCCTTGTCCCCTTTATTGATGGATAGCCGAGTCGCGCCAGGGAGCCAAGAAGGCCAAGGAGGCCGTGGAAGAGCAACCACGTCACGAACCATTGAACAGAGCATCCGCCTCCCTGGGTGCCGGTCCCCCTTGGTAGTCTTGTTTCTCCCTGTGGTTGAAGAAGCTGGGGCGGAGATGAGCAGCAGCCCGCCATGTATCCGCGTGTCGCCCTGTTGCGTCTTGGGTGGTGCAGAACTTTTTTTTTTCTTGTTTCGTGAACCGGCTAGGGATGATATAGCCAGCAGGTAATAACGGGGGAAGCAGGGAGGCGTCTCGACAGCAAAGGCGAGATGGAGGGGAGGGGGAGTCTGCGGGTGGCGCATCGCTGGGGTTTCTTAGAGTACGGCACCGCACATGGCAGGACATGAGGCACAGTGGGCCTCCAAGTCGCTGTGGGCGATGAGGCAATCGCCCATACTGAAGAGAGAGCCTGAGAACTTGTTCAGTACAAGGCGAAGAAGTCCCGGTGGTTGTGGGCTGTGGGCTGTGGGCTGTGTGGTGTGATGGGCAGCCTCCGCGGTGACCCTGCCCGCCTGCAGAGCCACCCTCGACAGCTGTGCTGCTGGTAATGGCCAGGTGAAGGTGCGAAAGCCCCTCCGGAAGGAGGGCGACACGCAGCGCAGCCCAAGGCGCGATGCGGGCGCTGGGCAATTCATCGAGGGAGCGCAGTGCTCATCTCCCTCCCTGGCCATCAGCGACCGTGCCTACGCCAAGTACGGCGCAGTGGGCGTCAGTCAGTAGCAGAGTTGGCCGACGCCGACGCCAACGCCAAACCCTTGAGCTCTTTTTTTCATACGCGCCGTGATGTGCACTGTGCCTGTCGACGGCATCATGCAACGGGTCAGGACAAGAGGAAATCGACAGGCCGGGTGGCGTCTTCCTCATTCCCCGCCGGGTCTGCATGGCCTGTAACGGGTACATCGAGCGCTGCTATGCCCAGCATCGCAGCTATACCTGCACCTCGTACCCAGGCAGATTAGATGCCTAGATGGCACTTGAAAAAATCTAAAAAATCACCCGTCGTGTTATACACCGTGTATCTTTTGCCGGTAGACGGCTAAGCAGGTCCCTTGCGACCTATCCTGGGGAACGAATGGGTCGTTGCCACTGAGCATCTCATCCACTCACTCACTCACAGTCCTCACTCATCCGTCATTCTCACTCACCAAGCAACTCACTCACCAAGCAACTCACTCACTCACTCACTCGCTTACTCACCCACACAGGTCACCATCATCATCACTCATCACCATCATGCCTCAATCCAGTTCTCAGTCGCGCTGCCTCGCATCTCCTCCTCCCACTGCTCGCCCACCAGAAACGAGGCCTGAGCTGATCTCCGTCCTCTTGGGACAAGCCCACCCGCCCACCTCCGCCGCCTCCGCCGCACCGTCACACGCCTCACACCACCGAGAAGAAAAAAACACCAAAACACCACACGCCTCCTATCACCACCCCGACTGCGCACGCCCTCCCTCCTCCTCTCATCCCTCCCCCGGTCCCGTTGGCTTCCCTCGCCCTAGGCCTCGTCTCCCCTCCTTCGCTTTTTGCCTTCCCTGGCTTGCTTTCCGTACCCGCACCGCGCCCAGGGTGCGCCACCGGTGGCCAGGGGTCAGATTGTCCTGTCTGCTTCCGGCTACCCCGTTCTCCATATCACACACATCACGGCCACCACGGCTCACTCCCTCTCGCGCGCCGCCCAATCTCACACACCTCCCTGCTGCTGCTGCTGCTGCTGCTGCTGCTGCTGCTGCCACTGCTACCCAGGTTCTAACGCGCAGTCTCCCTCCCTCCCACCTCCCACGGCGCACACACACGCGCACACACGCACACACACTTACACTCACACTCTCACACACACATCTCACTCCTGGCCCGCGATGCGTCCATGTGGATGTCCCGGTGGATGTCCTGGTGGATGTGGATGACCCAGCCGACCAGGGCCCTTCGCCTCTTTCGCGCCTCCTCTCCTCCCCTCGGTGCCAATGCCGGACTACAGAATACATTGTCTTGCCCTTTTTCTACCTCGTATGCCCCTCTCCTCCTCTGGCCCTGTCCCACCATGCTATGCCTTCTCTTCATCAAGATCTTTCCCCCTTCGCCGAGCTCGTCCTACCAGGGCAGAGTCCCAGTCCTGACTGAGCTTTCTTGTCTTACCTCTCCAACCCTTCTCGCTTCCCGCATTGCCGCAATCCTATCTTCCCATCTCATCCCTCTCTCTTAATAAAGGCCTCCACATCCGCCGAACCCAGTGCCCTTGTTGCCTTCCTCATCGCTCGAGCCAATCGACTCTTCTCCGCAAAACTCATCTCTACTCCAACTTGCTCTTGCTTCTCAAGAGCCTCTTTACATTCCTTCTCCCACGCTTTCTTCCTCCTCCAAGCCCATCCTCCTCCGCTCCTCGCCTCTTCTTGGCTCATATCACACCTTCGACGTCCAAATACCTATGCAGCCCGCCGCAACTTGCAAATACCCTTGCAAGTAGCAACTCACTCTTTACACAACCATCAGTCACCATGGGTCCTTTTGCTCAAAACAGCTGGGCGAGCTGGCCCTACGCCGCCGTCACCGATCCTTTCGCCGCCGCCGCCTACTCTCAAATCTCCAGCGCCAACTATCCCGCGTACATGGCGGACTCCATGGACCCCTACCAGACTCACCACCAGCGTCTACTCAACCAGCAAATGCCTCGCACTACAGAGTCTAAGCCTCGTCTATCCAAGGACGAAGTTGAGATTCTCGAGGCCGAGTTCCAGAAGAACCACAAGCCCACCAGCACAACCAAGAAGGCTCTTGCCGAGTCGATGCGAGTAGACAACGCTCGTATCAACGTAAGTCGCCTTCTGCTCCGATGACTCACATGGTTCCCTGTACCACAGTTTCGACTAACACGCCAAAGAACTGGTTTCAAAACCGTCGTGCCCGGGAAAAGAAGGAGAAGAACATCAGGGATTACGAGGCCAAGCAGAAGCAAGAAAAGGAACAGGCCGTTGCTGATGGTGTCATGATCGGTGGTGACCGGAAACGCGACCTCGTTGCCTCGAGTGCTCCTTTCCCCGGCTCCCAGCCCTCTTCTCACACTCGCGAAGACTCGGAGTCTCCCGCCCAAGCATACACGCCTGGCAATACCGTCGTTGACGTGATCAAGACGGAAGATGCTACCCCTTCTGCGGAGACTACGCCCGACCTCATTAGCGAGGCATCTGCTTTTGTCAAGCATGAGGTATCCGTCGGAGACGAGACCGAGGAGAAGTCGTCAGAGGATGTCAACGACTATCTCTCCATTTCCGACGCCAGCGCTGACGCCGTTTCCGTGAGCGACAATGAGCTGTATATGCCCATGGCCAACCGTAGCCCCAGCCAGCTGCTTGGCCCCGACTTCGAGAGCATGGCTACCGGCGCTGCCAAGGCGAGCCAGTTCTTCTCCTCGCCCATGTTCTTGAGCGGCCTTCAGACGAGCGAGTCCGACTTTGGCCTGGTGGATCGCGACATCTCTATCAGCCCAACCTCTCAGCTCCCAGCTGGCATGCAGCTCCGATCCCCTCCTTGCATCGACATTGCCACTCGTCGCAACAGACGCCCCACGCCGCTGGCAATCAATGCCGTTCGCGGTGGCACACCGGGCCCGGGGCTTCCCAAGACCGCGGCCGAATTCAGCAAGATGGCCGAGACCGCCAGGTTTATGCGTCGAACGTCGTCGGCCTCGAGCTCTGGGCGCATCTCAAAGACGACATGTACCCCTCGCAACATGTTGAGCATGCACCGCTCACCATCATCGACCGGTGCCGCCAGCTCCATGGCCCCGCCGACCCCCGACACTCCGATCGTGACTAGCGCCCAGGGCATCCATGACCTGACACTTCCTGGGCCCTACTCGCTAGACACGAAGATGGGCAGCTTCATGGCCCGGGACCCGACCCTATCAACGCCTCCCAGCACTCCCGGCATGATGGAAAATGTGTTCAACATGAACTCGGCGTACGGTGTGGGTCTTTCCGAGGACTACATCGTCAACACGGGTCTGTCTGGTCTCCCTTCAGCCTTTGACATGACCACCATGTCTGTGCCTGGGTACGTCAACGGCGCTGGTATCCCAGTTCAAGCCGCGGGGGTGTACAACCCACAGGGCAATGGCCCTTTCCATCTGGGCCTCTACGGCAACGCCGGCTGGACTGGTGCTTAGGTTCATTGTGCGGACGAGGTGTCGGCAGCACGCAAAGCGCGTGCAACGAAGCGAGTGTGTATTCTTTTCTGGGTCGAGATGCGGCGGCGGCGGCATCTAGATCTGACATATACCCGACGATGGCTGGTCGTCACATATACCCACATTCGGCTACAAACTTGGCGACCTCGGACATTCGAGCCGAGGTACTGTATACTACGAATTCGCGTGGTGGCCCTCGCGGCAAGAATTGCAGTCTGGAACCGAGTGGCCATTTCTCCTGGAGGATGGCTCTACCAGGCTGGTTTGCTGGCAATCAGTGCGACTACTAATAATGTAATGAACCGACCACTTTTCTGCTGTGGTTGATTCTGGCTATGCTGTTTTCCCTTCCTTTCTTATATATAACCACTTTTCTTCAGGGCATTTTCAGGGGACTCTTTGGGCGCTTGGCATTTTCTGGGACTTGTTATTTTCTTCCCTCACATTGGGACAGGGTTTTTTGGGGATACTTCATTGCTACTTGGCGTTTCTTGCAGTTCATGCATCGGGTTTTTGGTCAGCAATCGTGGGCGAACATTGCTGGGGGGGAAAAGTCGACCATGGTATATGAGTGGGAGTCGCAGAATACAAGCTATTTCTCAAGTACATCGAATGTGCCCGGTTTATAATGCGGTGATTGTAGTTGCACGAAATTGATGATTTCGAGTCCGTAAAAAATTTTACAAGTAAAACGATGAGCCGTTGTTGGTGTACGCCCGCGACGGCATCACGGCAGCGACGTGGGTTTGGAATGGGAAACGATTGTCGATCTGCACGACATCCGATCTTAGCACCATCTATCTCTCTTTAGAGGGCAGGAAAAAAGTTCCCCTTGTTCGATTTGTTAATTCTCCTTGCTAAAAGGGAGGGGTGTGTGCCTTATTGGGAGGGATTTTCAATTTGGATCAGGACTTGAGTCTGAGCCCGGAGCCACGTGGCGGGCGACGCGCGCGCGCGCTGGCACGCCCCCCTTTCTTCTCCGGGATAGGTCGATTGGTTTGCGAGGTGGGAAGGAAATGTGTGGCGGTGCGAGGCTGTGGGAAAAAAAAGGAAATAAATAAAAATCGGTGGGAGATGTAGGAGGCGGTGTTAACTGTGATGGGAAGGGATCGGCGGTGCGGTCGCGGGGGGTTCATTGTCACAGCTGGTAGAGAGGTCTTTGGCTGCACTTTTCAGGAGTAGATAAATAGTTGGGAATAACCCGAGCCGGGTTGACGAGTGAGTTGGTCGGCCAAGTTTCTATGGACTTGCTTGGGCTCGTTGAGATGTCTTGTAAGTAAACAAGTTCGATCGTTCTTTCTCTCCCTTATGCATCGCCAGCTACCCTGCAGTGATTTGGATGTGTGGCTTCACCGGCGGAATACCCCGTAAAACCGGTGTAAAGTACGGTCGGTTTACTTTTCCAGTTGTTTTGGTTATGACTGGAGCTTCTCCAGGCCCTACGTGTCTATGGGTTGCGCGGTGAATATCATCTCGTTGCCTGTTTCTGTTGCGTGTTGGTGGTGATGCGCATCGAGCAAACATGTCCCGACACCGGACAGAGTCAACCGTCATAGCTAGAGGATACCCAAGTATCAATATAGTAACCATGTAGAGATTTAAAAAGAACAGAACCCAAGCCGATATGCACATGTATTCTACTGAGCCAACTACGCACGGTGTATGCCGTCGAGCAGCCTGGGCGGTTGTGGGTTTGCCTTGAGGAAGTGGTGTCGGCCAGGAAGATACGTGCATCCGTACAAGAGAAAAAGGCAACAGAGAGATCAACTGGCAACAAAATCCTTCATGCAAGCATCGATAATCACAACTCTTCTTTTTTTTTTTTTTTTTTTTTTTTTTT
>LUFD01004745.1:52234-72641 GCA_003025255.1 Cordyceps pruinosa
GTGCCATATTGTCCAATGTAGCTACAGCGCCCCACTGCCGCCCGTCTCAACGACGCGTCTGACCAACGCGCTGCCAAAGCTCCTCCGCCAAGAACGACGGCAGACAAGACGCAGGACAGCAAGCACATTACCTCGAAACCCATTTTTTTTTTTGTATATGGCATTTGTACATCCCGCGACGAATATACCATACCGCCACCATAGCCACCAGCCATTGCTCCGCAGCTCGTCGTCGACAAACCATGCTCGCCGGATGAACCGCCGCCGTCGCCCGTGCCCATGTCCTCCTCCGCCGCCCCGGACGACGACAGAGGCGCGTCGCGCCCTCTCTCCGGCATCCTCACGCCGAGCTCCGACGGCAGCCTCAACCATGCCGGCGGCAGCACCGCGGCCGCCTCGCCCCTGACGCGGGCGCCCGCGCGGCGCGCCGACCCGGCCATGGAGAGGCTGCTGAAGCCGTCCATTGCCGTCAAGGTTCGTTTTCGCTCGCTCGGCGTGGCCCTCTCGCTCGCCCCCCCTCCCCACGAAAGGCAACCGCATGCTAACGTCACACGCACCCGCCATGCAGCCGCACCCGCCCGCCCTGCACGTGCAGCCCCGGACGCTCTCGCCGCTGTTTCTGCTGCGGCGGCAGAGCCTCCCGCTCGGCTGCCTCGACATCCGCGCCACGGCCGCCGAAAGCGGCTACACGCGGCTCGTCGAGGCGCGCATCAAGATCCTCGACCTCGAGACCCGCATGGGCGCCCCGCGGAGCGTGCTGGTCGCGCGCGCCCACGACGCCGCGCGCGCCGCATACGCCATCGAGCGCCAGGACGACGGCCTGTACGCCATGTGCAGGCTCGGCGCCTGGGTCAGCCTCGAGCGGCTCGCCCGCGACGCGACGGCGCTCTGCGCCGAGCGAGTCTTCCCCGCCGCCAAGGGGGAGCCGGAGCGGCCGGCGTCGGCGGCGGCGGCGACGACATCGACAGCGTACATGGACAGCCACCAGAAGAAGAAGCGCGCCGCCATCGAGGCGATCCAGTCGCTCGTGCGCAAGAAGCCCAAGGCGGAGCCCGGCGCCGTGTCGAGTGATGGCCTCGTGGCCCCGGAGGCGCAGCCAAGGGCAGAGGACCAGGTACCGCCGCCCGCACCGGAAACGACGACGACGACAACGCCGTGCGTGAAGCAGAGCATCGAAGACTCCCCAATGCCGGCCATTGCGATCCCCCATATCAAGCAAAGAGAAGATGAGGCGCCAACGCCGGAGACCGTGGCCGCTTACGTCAAGCCTGTGCCCGAGCAGACTGCGGAGGCGACGGCCATCATCCCCAAGGCTCGTCTCCCTGCTGAGGAGTGCAAAAGGGAAAGTCCGGCAATTGGGGCCGCATCGGCGCTACCATCGAGTCAAATCCATGCCCGGGCTATCGACGACGGCCCTCAGGACGTGGCAATTAGTATATTTGAAAACATTCGAGCACATTATTTCGAAGCATTGTATAAGTCCATGGTAAGTGCCGGCCATGTTATGCGACTAATGGAGTGTTTCTAATGAGATATGTACAGGGATCACTTGCATACTTTGCCAAAGGTCCTTTATCACGCGCTAGATCAGCATTCCACCTTGATCTCGAGTCGAATCTCGACATGGCCGACCTCATCGAATTTCTCAAGAGCCTGGTCCTCACCACAGTACAGATCGACAAGAAATACCTCGAAACAGCACCAGAAATCCTCGCCAAGCTGTCCACCTTTGTCAACAGCTCCGACGAAGCCCGCTCCAGAAGACGCAAACCGAGAAAGCTGAAACTTGGCAAGAACGGCCTCTATCCTCACGAAGAAGACCGCCTCCGTAAGTGGTGGAGGGCGAGCAAGCCCGAGCTGCCGGAGGAGCAGCCCGCGTTCACCACCATGGAAATCAAGTCCCACCTGTCGCTGCTCCGCACCCGCGAGACCCAGCTGCAGATGATTCTGATCATGGAGATCCTGGCGCTGGAGCCGCTGAAAGCCGCCGACGACGGGGCTGACAGCAGTCTTCCGCTGCTGCCCGGCGCGTCCGCCTCGCTCGCGCGCCGCTCGCCTGCGGCGGCCCATACGAAGAAGCGGAACAAGCACAATCTGCCCGTTCTTATCGACATGCACGCCGACCGCCTGACGATTTGGCAGTCGATTGCTACAGAGCAGCAGCACCTAGCGGAGGACTCGCAGGCCTACCGACAGAGCCTTGATGGCAGCCAAGTGCAGAAAGCATCCTCGGAGCCCCTGAAGGACTTCTGCACCGATGTAATTGTGCCATTGTAAGCCACTCCGCGCGTCGCCCTGACCCAGCATCGCAAACTAACGGTTCCTAGTTTCTCGGCACGTATCCCTGAAATGTGTGATGCTATCAACAGGAAGCTGGGAGGGCCGGTCATTGTCCCTGCAGGTGCTAGCAAATCTCAGAAGCGCTCCGCAACCAAAAAGGAGCAGAAACCAGGCTCCGCGACGACAAGACCCGCGGCGCCGAGGCCGACAAAGACGCTCCAGCGCGCGCTCTCGACAGACCAGCAGAGCCGCAGGAGCGTGTCCCGCGGGCCCAGCAATATGATTGCTCTCATGCGGTCGGCTACGTCCACATCCCTGCCCGTGGTCAAGCGCGAAGGGAACGAGCCTGCCAACCTCCGGCGCGTGCCCAAGGCGGAGGGCGACGGCCAGCACAAACCAGCGCTCTTGCGCAGCAGCAGCGCCGCGAGCCAGGACGCGTCCAAGGCGAATAGGAAAGCGCTGGTGGACGCGCAGGTCAGGGACGCCATTGCGGCCTTGCGGAAGCCAAACAGGGAAGTGGTTGGACAGGCCATGGAGGAGGCCGACCAGCAAAGAGCGCTTGCGGCAAAGAGAGTGCGCAAGATGCAGCGGAGTTCTGTCGTCAAGGCGACGCCCGCGAACAACCGGTTCAGAGACGTCTTCCAAGGGCAACCGGACACGCCGCCCATGCAGCGCATAGAGGAGGCCGCCATCCCGCCGTCGAGCATCGGAGCTTTCGTCCCTTCCACGGGCCAGCGCAGCAGCTTCCGGAACCCCCTGGATCACCACACGTCGCCGGCGCTGGACACTGTGGGAAGCACCCCGACGAAGAGACCGGCGACGTCGTTTCTTCATCGCATCAACGATGACGCCCTCCCCCGTGTGCCCCCCTCGCCCTCGGCGCGCTCCGGTCATCCGGCGCCGCTCCCCCTCTCCACCAGCATGAGCGCGAATGGCCAGCGGCAGCTTCCCGAGGGGGCCGAGAAGCAGCAGCACAGCAGAGACCATGTGTTTGCCACGCCCGCCAAGAAGCAGAAGCACTTGCAGGCCCTCAGCGCGAGTCCAGTCGCGCCACCGCGGCTGCAGGAGCACAACCGGCCGAAGAAGTCCATCTATGAGACACTCGGCTGGGATGACGACTATGATGTGAAATGGACAAAGCAAAAGAAAAACAAGAATTAAACTTTTCTGGACCGTACAGACCAGAAGCCCTGCATTGTCTTTAACAGGAGTATACTTGGTGGAATCGTTACAATTTTTTATACACGGCTGAGAAAGCATACCATTCGGAGTTTTTATCATTTCAGCATTGACATGTTTTACTTTTTTCTGGAAATGCATAAGTACAGGCGGGTTTGGCCTGTTGCGGCATCGGTGTGGTTTGTTTTGTGTGATTTGTTACTTGGCATAATTCATGACTAGACTCAGACGCAGTGAGGCCGTGCGTGCTGTTAAAGGAAGCGAAGCAATATATTGATACAATAATACAATCGCTAGCGAGCATTACACCATACAATACTTATTGGGATATTCCCCTGCTTCTTTCATGATGACATCTATATACCTCGATTCTCTCTTCCTTGTCAAGGATTCTTTTTTGGCTTTCGTCCGCGCCTCATGCACCGAGCGGTTCTATCACCGTCGTTGGCAGGTCCCTGATGTCCACGTGCTCCTGTGACCCCAGGTCCACGACGCGGATGGCCTCGATGCCGGCGATGCCCGGGCGCAGCGCGAGGAACTGCAGCTCGACGACGTGGCACGCGCCGGGGCCGAGCGGGCCGACGCGCGTGTCCGCGCTCAGGCACACGAGGTCGGCGCCGTCGACGGCCGCGTTGCGCTGCAGCGCGTGCAGCACGTTGTCGTCGACGACCGCGGCGGCCACCTCCTTCTCGCCGCGGCGGCGCGACGCCGTCGACGGCGGGCGCAGCGTCGACCACGCCTCGTGCCGCCGGCGCCTGGGGATGGCGACGAGCGCCAGCTTGCGCGGCGTCGGCGGAGCGGTGCCGGCGGCAGGCGTCGTCTCGCCGGCGGCGCGGTTTAGCACGTAGACGGTCCAGGAGAAGACGTCGCCGGGGCGGACGGAGGCGGTCGGGGCGCTGAAGGACATGGTGATGCCGAGCTCGGGGACGGGTGCGGCGGCGGCGGCGGCGGCGGTGTGCGCGGCGGACGCTTCGAGCACGGGTAGCGCGTCGGGCCGCGCAAAGGCCGGCGACTTGAGCGGCGTGACGGCCGACGGGGACGCGGTGCTCGCGAGGGACAGCTGCGCGGGGCGGTGCGCGCGCTGGATGCCCGTCTCCGCGGCGGGCGGGCCGAAGCTCGGGTTGAGCGGCGTGCTGAAGTCCAGGCCGGCCGTCCACGCCATGTCGATGCGCGGCGCGCAGGTGCCCGGCGCGACCTGGATCGACGCGGACACGGCGATGTGCAGGGTGTTGGCGCCGGTGGCGTCGCGGGCGGCGGCGGCGGCGGCGTCGAGGCGGTGCGGGCGGATCTCGTACGCGAGGGTGACGTGGTCGTGGGCGACGCAGCGGAGCGGTAGCGGGAGCGCGGCGGCGCCGAGGCGCTCGACGCGGCCCGCGGGCGTCGTCAGCGCGACGCGGTCGATGAGGGCCGCGCAGGCGAGGTCCGGTGTGCAGTCGAGCTCGAGGAGCGCCACGACGGTCGCGGTCGGCGGCGCGGTGCCGGGCCGCGCGAAGCGGACGCGCGCGTGCACCAGCGCCGCGACCGGCAGCGCGAGCTGCGGCAGCGTGCGAAGTCGTGTTAGGAGGTCCGGCGTGCGCGTGACGGGCGCCACGCGCGACACGCGGAGTGCGGACAGCCGCGGCCGCACCCCGTGCAGCCCCGGGTCGCCCGCGAACGACTCGAGCAGGTTGACCCCCGACGGCACGCCGCTCGGCAGGTACCCGGCCGCGCGCGCCGCGCTGCCGCCGCCGTGCTCGGCGGCGGGCTGCTCGGGTCGCACGCCCGCGGAGGCGGACAAGACGACGGACGGCCGGTGCAGGCGCATGCGCGGCCGCGAGAGCGGCACGGAGAGCTTCCACACCGCGTAGAGGTATTGCGTCGTCGTCGGAGGCCGCGCGCTGGTGTCGGCGGCGGCGGCGGAGCCGGAGTCGGATTCGGAGTCGCTGCCGCCGTCCTCTTCGCCCAGGACCACGAACGGGTCGCTGATGTCGCGCACCGCGCCGACGTAGATGGACTCGGACGCCGGGGCGGCGTCGCGGGCGGCCGCGCTCGGCCCGTTGACGACGTGCGCGGCCAGCGAGATCATGAGCCGCTGCAGACTCGACTGGAGCTCCTTCTCTTCCACCCGCGGCGTCTTGAGAATGAGCAAGACTTGCACCGTTTCATCTGGGAGTGTTTGCGCTGGCGGTTAGTTGGTGCGAGGTGAGATGGGCGGGGTGTTGTGCGGGCGGTGGGCGCAACGGTACCGAAAAAGAGAGTCTCGCGCTGCGGTATCGATTCGAGGAGCGATTTGCCTGGCTCCAGGCTGCTGAACGCCTCGTCGAGGTCGATGTCCGTCTGGGACGGCACCAGGTAGGTGAGATATGACTGGTCTGTGAAGCTGCCGGAGGTGTCTCGGGGCAGGGCAGCCTGCGACGGCGGCTCATCTTCTGATCTTCTCGCATCGGCTTCCGACATGATGCGGAGTTGTAGCTAGGCGGAGATTATAAGGAACCCATAGATGTAAAACGCTATCAAGAGTGACGCGCAATACCAGGGACACACCGTCATAAGCCTGAGATACAGCAGCAGGATTGCAATCCCGTTACAGGTGGTGACAGCTCCTTGGCAGTGTGGCACAAGGTTGGGTGTGGCTGGTGAAAAAAGTGGCTCGTGCGCGTTGAATCATAGCTCGGCGGCAGAAAAATCACCAGGCCGTTTGGTGACCTGCTCCTCTGCATCCTACGACACGCCCGATTCGACGCCCTCGCATCCCCAAAATCATCGGCGCTGCTGTCGCAGGACCTGCTAGCAGCTATTCTGACACCTTCAAGACCAGACGAGGCCCAGCATGAACGGATACGGCGGCCACCAGGCGCCTCCGGCGTCGACATGGGCGGAGCACCACACACCAGACGGACGAGCCTACTATTACAACAGCGCGACCCAGGTTACGCAGTGGACGAAGCCGGAGGAGATGATGACGCCGGCAGAGGTGCGTGTCTAGATATTCCCTACCCCCCCACCGATTCCTGGCGCCAGTTGCTAATTCTTGGAACAGCGTGCACTTTCGTCGCAACCGTGGAAGGAGTATACGGCCGAGGGCGGGCGCAAGTATTGGTACAACACCGAGACGAAGCAGAGCTCTTGGGAAATGCCTGATGTCTTCAAGGCCGCGCTTGGCCATACTGGTGCACCCGCTGCAGCCCCCTTTAGCCAGGGCAACGCGCAGCCAGGTTACGACTCCCACCGCGACGGCCGCGACGCACGCGACCATCGTGACCATCGTGACGCACGCGACCATCGCGATCACCGTGACCAGCGCGACCGAAGGGATCGAGGAGATTATCGGGACCACAGGGATCACCGCGACTACCGCGACCGCGATTCGTACGCCGATGCAAGACAAATGGCCGCTCTCATCGACCCCAAGATCAAGGCGTTCGTGCCAGCCAACGACGAGCCCGACTATGCTACACCGGAAGAGGCAGACGCAGCATTTGCGAAACTTCTTCGCCGCAGCGGCGTGCAGCCGGATTGGACTTGGGAGCAGGCCATTCGCGCTTCTGCCAAGGACCCCCAGTTCCGCGCCATTAAGGACCCCAAAGACCGTCGCGCCGCCTTTGAAAAGTACTGCCAGGACGTCGTCACGCACGACAAAGAGCGCGCAGCAGAGAGGATGACAAAGCTACGGAATGACTTTGAGACTATGCTGAAGCGCCATCCCGAGATCAGGCACTACACCCGATGGAAAACTGCGCGAGCCATCATTGAGGGCGAGACCACCTTCCGAGCTACGAGTAATGAGAGCGAGCGGAGGCATCTCTTCGAGGAATACGTACAGGGACTCAGAAAAGTGCACAAGGAGCAGCAGTCGACCCTCCGCAAAAGTGCAATGGATGGGCTCCTGGACCTGTTGCCGAAGCTCAACCTGGAGCCGTACTCCTCCTGGTCCGAGGCCCAAAAGACCCTCTCCTCGACAGCCACTTTCCAAAACGAAGAGAAGTATAAGTCTCTGACCCAGCTTGACATATTAACAGCGTTCCAAAATCACATGAAGGCATTGGAACGCACCTTCAACGACGCGAAGCAGGAGGAAAAGAACATGAAATTCCGCAAGGAGCGGAAGGCTCGCGAAGCGTTCAAACCCCTGCTCGCGGAACTCCGAAGTGGCGGCAAGATCAATGCCAAAACGACATGGTCCCAGATTCTTGCCCTGATCGAGAAGGACGAGCGCTACATTGCTATGGCTGGTAATGAAGGCTCCACTGCCCAGGAGCTCTTCTGGGACGTCGTGGAAGAAGAGGAGCGTAACCTGCGTGGGCCTAGAAATCATGTGCTGGATGTTCTCGAAGTAAGTTTGTTGCATTTTGCAAATCTACCTCCAGCTGCTAATTCCATGTAGGACAAGCGGGTTGAAATTACGCCCACAAGCGAATTAGAGGAGTTCATGTCCATTATGAGGGATGATCGACGCACTGCTAACATTGATCCCGATACCTTAAAACTCCTCTTTGAACGGGTAAGCCATCCCACCTGCTGCGGACCCTACGATGTGACACTGACCATCTGCTAGCTGCGCGAGAAGCGAACCTCGAAACGCGACGAGGAGAGGCAGCCTGATCGCCAACAGCGCCGAACCATGGACGACCTCCGCGTCCACCTGAAGCGCATGGATCCCCCCGTCACCCTCAGTGACACTTTTGACAAGGTACGACCACGAATACTGAAGGTTGCAGAATTCCAGTCGCTCCCGGACGATGCCCTCCACAGCGTCTTTGACAGACACATGCGCCGGCTTCGCGAAAAGGACGAGGACGTGGAACGCGGCGTGCGACGATCCAGCGAGCGCGAAGCGCCCCGCCGCGATGTAGACCGCGCGCGCGGCGAGCGCTCGCACCGCGGCGGTGGCGGACGGCGACGCAGCCGCAGCCCTGAGCTGGACCCCTACGAGGCGGACAGACGCAAGGCCATCGCCGAGCGTGAGCGCAACCACCGTAAGTCCACCATGGCCGAGAACCTACTGGGCAGTGAGCGAGGTGGCGGCGGCGGCGGCCGGTCACCGCCACCCTCGCGCCGCGACCGGGATATGCGCGACCGCGACCCGCCGCGCGACTATGACCGCCCGACCCGCTCGCGCCGCGACGAGGACCGCGACGGACGGCGCGACAGGGAGGACGACCGGGAGAGGTACCGCCGCCGGGGCGCGGATCGAGGTTCGTATGACGAGCTCCCCTACGGTGATGAGCGTCCGTCCGGCGCGCGCCGCCGCCGCCAGGACGAGGAAGATGACTACGCGAGGCGAGATTCAAGAGATTCGAAGGTAACCCCCCCCACCCCCTCATTGAAAAACGTAACGCGGTTACTGACGTGTCCCCAGCGACCGAGGAGAGACCGCTCACGCGAACGCACCCCTCCGCGCGACGAGCGCCCCCGCGGCAAGACTCCTCCTGTTCGCGCAGCGCCCGCCGCCGCGCCAGACTCGGCGGCCAAGGACAAGGACGCCGAAATGTTGAGCGGCAGCGAAGAGGGTGAGATTGAGGAGTAAGAAAATCGGAACACACACAAAAAGAACATGCACCACCAAACTGATCGATCGTTACCACAAATCGATACCCGTTTGATGTTTCTTTTTTGTCAGAAACTAACTGACAATGGGGGCCGATGCTATGAACGGTGCGTCTCTTGCCAGAAAAAAAAAACCAAAAATATCTATAATCGCGCGGGGCTTTAGCCCGTTTTTTATCGTCATCGGTTTTTTTTCTTTCTTACAATCTAGGAGCCATGCCGATCATCTTCATCGTAGACGCATATGGCGCATATCAGTACGTACTTGAAGGAGAGGATTCTTGAATGGGGAGAGTTAATACAAGCAATTTTTCAATTCTTCGAGGTCCACGTGATTGTGTAGGCATGGATGTAATGTAAATGCATTTCAAGATTCGGAATCAATTCCGTTTTCATAACTGGTAGACATAAAAATACTTTTCTCGTTAAAAACTATAACGAGCCCGCGATCCTGCGAGGAGAGGGTGCGGGCACGTTTGCAAGCGGTCCTCCTATCTTGATCCGTCGTCCCTCAGTCTGCCGCTGGCGGGATTGCAGCTACCAACCGCAAACACTCATACCAGTCGCGGCAGGACCAGACAACAGGGGAGAGGCCGCTTGCCGCCGGTGTTAGTCGTCCGGCTCGTCGTCCTCGCTGGCGCCGCCTTCCGGCGCAGCCAAGCCCTGACGCTCCAGAGTGCCGTGGGCCCCTACGTTGCAATGTGCTTCACTACCGCCATTGCCGTGCATCTGCTCATTCGGCGACTGCTGATAGTGGGGAGGAGCTTGATCCTTGTGGATGCCCTTTTCAAGCAGTGACCTTATCATCGTTGTCATCCAGGAAGAAGTAGTTGCCCGTCATCTTCTGCTCCTGATCCAGCTGAGAGTCCAGCTTGTTGATGCGGGGGCGGTAGTTGGTGGGATCACGGCGGAAGGTGACGTCCAAGTTCTTGAGGAAAGTGTTGCAGCCGGTAAGGAGAGACTCGGGGGTATTGGCATGCGAGTCAATACCGGGCTTGCCGTCAAAGACAATGACACGGTCGGCAAGGTAGGTGGCCATGATGAAATCGTGCTCGACGACAAATGCCGTCTTCTTGTTGTGCATAATGAAACGCTTAATGACACGCGAGGCAATGATACGCTGCTCGGAGTCGAGGTAGGCAGAGGGCTCGTCGATCAGGTAGATGTCGGCGGGGAGACCCAGAGACAGAACAATGGCAACACGCTGCAATTCACCACCGGACAGGTTCTTGACTTCCTGATCAATGAAGTCGTCAAGCTTGAGAGGCTTGACAACGTCGGTCTGAAATTGGGGAGACAGGAACGCGGCCCTGATCTTCTTGAAGAAGAGCTGGCGGACAGTGCCGTCGAACTTGGGGGTGATGGTCTGCGGCTTCATGCTGATTCTCATCTCGGGAACGCCAGCCTTGCTGTCGGGCTTGAGAGCACCAGCAAGCAGACGACAGAAGGTAGTCTTGCCAGTACCATTCTCTCCCATCATGACAATAATCTCCGAGTCGGTAAAATCGCCAGCGTCAATGCGGAGACGGAAGTTGCCAAGAGTCTTCTCCATCTTGGGGTACTTGAAGGCGCGAGACCGGTCCAGGGCATACTCGTCGGCACCCTCGGCGATGCGGAAAGTGAGAGACTCGTCGCGGAAACGCAGGTTCTCAGTAGGAATATGACCATCGAGGAAAATGTTGATACCTTCACGAACAGAGGAAGGAAGAGTAACCACACCGTAGATGGCGGGCTTACCGTAGAGAACGCAGATGAAATCGGAGAGGTAGTCAAGGACAGACAAGTCATGCTCGACGACAATGATGTAGTCATTGTCACGGAGAAGCGAGCGAATAATTCTGGCAGCAGAGAGACGCTGCTTAACATCGAGATACGATGAAGGCTCATCAAACATGTAGACGTCGGCATTCTGGACGCAGACGGTACCAATGGCGAATCGCTGCAGCTCACCACCAGAAAGGAGGGTGATGTCACGGTCCATGATGTGGTTGAGCTCGAGGATCTCGGCAACCTCCTTGGTGTTGTTGAGAGAAGCACGGCTTTCGATCAGGTGGCGGACGCTCTTCTCAGGGCCACGAACGGCCTTGGGGATCTGATCCACATACTGAGGCTTGACGACAGCTTTCAGGTCATCCTCGAGCAACTTGGTGAAATAGTCTAACCGGCTCGCAGTCAGCTAGCAGGACTAGTGTGTATCTCAAAAGAAGAACATACTCTGAAGCTCAGAACCACGGAAGTGCTTGATGACGTCCTCCCAGTCAGGAGGGTTGTCGAAACGGCCCAGGTTAGGCTTGAGCTTGCCGCTGAGGATCTTCAGAGCGGTACTCTTGCCGATACCGTTGGTTCCAACAAGACCAAGCACCTGGTTAGGACGAGGCATAGGAAGGCGGTGGAGCTTGAAGCTGTTGGGGCCATAACGGTGGGTGACCTGGCTCTCGAGGTTGGTGGGCAAGTTGATGATGGTGATGGCGTCGAACGGGCACTTCTTGGGGCAGATACCACAACCAATGCAGAGCGATTCGGAAATGAAGGCAAGGCGGGAATCGGGAGCGACTTCAATGCAAAGTTTTCCACTGCGAACGACAGGGCAGGACTTCTTGCATTCTTGTCTGCACTTTCGGGGACGACACTAGAGAAGGGGTCAGTACGCGGGGTAGTCTAGGTCGGGTCGGCAGACGGAGGCGTACTTTGTCGCTATTGACAATAGCGATACTGCAGAAGAATGCGTTAGCAATTGGGAATCTGGATGGCCGTGAAAATTTGTGTACAACGGTCGCAGGGAGGGCGGAGCGACGCAGCTTACCGGGTGAGTTTGTCGCTGGGCATGGTGGCGGTGGTGGTGGTGGATGGTGGGGTTGTGAAGTTTTTTGACACGATTTTATGATTTTATATGCTGAGAAGTCAAAACAAGTGGGGGGAGCGATGGCAGGGCGAAAAGACAAGTTTAAAAAAAAGAATCCTAGACGTAGAACAATGACCGAAACGCACGATCGGCGCAACGGCAAGTCTCGAGGATGGTTTGAGGGATGATGGGAGGAGAAAGAGGAGAAGTCGAGCAAGGTGCGGCGGTAAACGGTGCCTGTAGTGGGATGGTCATCAATTTTTCGGGACTCGTGAATCGTTGCTTTGGCGGGGCAGGGCAACAAAGTGGGTGAGAGTTAGGGATTGGGTAGCGGATAGGTATGTTCTGCCAGTGTTTGAGTGGGACTGTACTTGTGAAGCAGCTTTGCACTATCTAGAAGTGCCTGAGGTCTCGACGCCAAATGAGTAGTAGGTATGGCGCGGAAGTCGAGGTAGGTAGGGGAGAGTGGACGAGGTAGTATAAAATGGGATAGTTGATTCTTCGGTAAAATTTACTAATTTATTCTTATTTTTCAGCTTTGGCGGTTTGGTCGTTGCTGGTTTGATGCAAGAAAGTCGACGAGAAAAGAGGTATGCTCTAAATGGCGTTCCAGAACGAAGGGCATGACTCGCATAGGAAAGGCAGAGAAAAATACGACAGTGATTCATCCGACGAAAAGTTTGGTTCGCATATTCAGGTCTCTATTGACAAGTCGTGGTGCACAATGGCTGTGGGAGATTGTGGTGTGGTACACGGGCCGGCTAGCTGGGGGGATATCACGCGGCCGGGCAGGTACTAAACCACCACGGACGAAAAAAGAAAGAAAAAACTAAGGAATGGAGAAAGAAGGGTTCTCTTCATCTTCTACGTCACAGCTTAGTGTTCATACTGGTAACAAAGTACCCTCGTGTAAGAGGCATGTTCTTGGAGGTGGCAACACGTGACTTGTTGACTGTGGCACAGGCAGCATGCACAGCCGAGTGGAGGTACCTCGTCTGGCGCCGTACCTAACCGTATCTTTCTCTGGATACCCAGTATAGGCTGGGAATTTTCTTTTCACAGATTTTACAGTTGAGAAAAAAGAGAAAGAAAGCCTCTTAGCAGGAACTATATCTTGGGGTTTTATTTCTTCTGCGTCACCCAAGAGCACCTGTCATCATCTACATCCTGAGGTAGTCAAGTAGAGGTGCTACCTGGCAAGCTACCCAAGTAGCCTCTGTGGCGCCCCTGTAACACTCCTGCCGCCTCAAGCCCACCAAACCTAAAATGGACTCGCCCCAGCCCAGCCGTGTCTTCGGTTCTCTGCCCCGTCCGTCCCTCCATTTTCTTTTTGCCCTTCTCTGCCTACCTACTTTTATGCTGCTATATAATTTCCGCCAGTCTACAACCTCCAACCACATTCCCTCGCACCCTCCCGATCCTCCCCCGCGATCCTCCCCAGTCCTTCCCTTCCATCTTCCGCTCTACTCAACTTGACTTTCCGCTATCTGTCCTTCTTTTCTTCATGACTGGTACGTCTCCCCTTCATTCCTGCCTTGGTCCTCCCATCACCATCGCCGCCAGCACGCCAGCGCCAGTCCTCCCGATATCCGGCTCCCACGCTTCATGGCGCCGCGGTAGTCGTCCCAGACGGTTGCAATAGCATATCTCCACGTCAATTCTCGATGAAACCCGTTGGATTTGATAGCCGCAGCGTGAATACGCCGTTGAACCCCCTCTAGCGCCTCCTCTACCCTCCTGTCCAGCCAGAGTCCCTTTCCATCCATCCATCACCAAACCTGCGATACCCAAGCGATATCGGCAATATTCCATCTCCATATTGCTTCTACTGCATCTCTAGATTATTTACCGCGATCCTACCGCCACTATCCATCGCTCACACCTCTGGGTTGTCATACATGCGAGAGATATTCCGCTGACACTGCTCTGCACACAGGACGCTTCAAGCGCTCGGCAAAATCATAACCATGTCTAGCCCAGCCTTGGGCAGTCCTATAAATGGACACATGACGGAAGATGACACACACGACTCGCATTTCCGCGCACAACGCTCCCGAAGCAACAGTGAGACTTCGAATCGCTCATTGACTCCGTCGCAGCGGTTGTCGCCCTCGAGATCCATCGGAGGCACCAGGATTGGCGCAAACCATATTTCTGATGATGATCGCATGTCAGAAAGCCAGGAATCTAGTGCTGATAACGCGTCTCACGATGCCGACTTCGAGATGCACCAGGCCCCCCCCTCTCCTGAGGACCACGACGACGAGCCGCGTGGCCGTGCCAGCTCTAGCGACTCTAACCAGGCATCCAAGCGAAAAGCGGCATTCGACGAAGAAGAGTATATTAGAGCCAACCCAGAGCTTTATGGCCTACGCCGTAGTGTAAGCAATCCCCGCCACGTGAAAATTTTTCATCTTGTTCGTTGCGCTAATCTTTTCCTCCAGCGACGCCCCCAACCGCAAATCAAGCTGGTAGGTCCTCTATAACATGTGAACGCAGGTCATGTTACTTACAACTGTCGCGTAGGCCGAATCCGACTCGGAATCCGATGCCGAGCCCGTCAGCCGCCGTCAGATCAAGAGGCGACGCGTCGACAACTCTCATGCCTGTATGTCCTGCTCTCTTGCCCTCCCACTTGCTACTCCCCGGCTAATACGGCCGATAGCCTCCAAGCGCGGAACCCCTGTGCTGCAACTGTCAACCAATGATTCCGATTCCGATTCGGACACATATGGTGGCGCACGAGCAAAGAGCCAAATCAAACGTGCCCGACAACGGCTTGAAGCTCAACCCGGCCTAGCTCTCACCGAAAAGCGCTGGTCTAACCGACGGGCCGCGCAACAGGTTCAACAAGGGGCATACGAAGAGAGCGACGCTGAGGAAGAAGAAGACACAGAAGTTGGTCAGGGGAATTATGTTGCCGACTACGTCGATGACTCCCCCTACGTCGAAAAAGTCGTCAAGCATCAAATCAAAGAGGGCAGTGTCCTTGCCTATGACTGTAGCCGACACGACTTTGAATTCTTCATCAAGTGGCAAGGAAAGTCAAACTTGCACAACACATGGGAAACCATTGAGTCTCTTCGCAATGTGCGCGGCTTCCGCAAAGTCGAAAACTATTTTCGGAAGCTGGTCGAATATGAGCTCGACATTCGTTTTGGTGAGGACGTTGCCCCTGAGGTAAAGGAGCAATACTTCCTTGACCGTGACCGCGAAGAAGAGGCATTCGAGGACTTCACAAAGGTCGAAAGAGTTGTCAATGTCCGCAATGGGGAAGACGGCCCCGAGTACTTTGTCAAATGGAAAGGCCTCACATATGAGGAATGCACCTGGGAAACAGCCTCGAAAATCAGCGCTGAGTTCCAAGACAAGATTGACCAGTATATTGACCGCACATCGAGATCTTGGCTCTCTGACCGGAAGGAAACCAACCCAGATACCCGTTCCAAGATGACAAAACTTGATGCGCAGCCTAGTTACATCCAAAATGGTGAGCTGCGTTCCTTTCAGCTTCGTGGCCTGAACTTCCTTTGCCTCAACTGGTGCAGAGGCAACAACGTCATCCTTGCCGATGAAATGGGTCTTGGCAAAACGGTGCAGTCCGTCTCGTTTCTTAGTTGGCTGCGCAACTGCCGCAAACAGGAGGGGCCCTCCTTGGTTGTCGCCCCTCTCAGTGTCATTCCGGCTTGGTGCGATACGTTCAATAACTGGTCACCAGACCTGAACTATGTCGTGTATCTGGGCCCCGAAGAGGCGCGCAGCATCATTCGCGAAAACGAGCTGCTTATTGATGGTAACCCTAAGAAACCAAAGTTCAACGTTCTTGTCACGTCCTACGAGTTCATCCTCCAGGACTGGCAGTTTCTTCAATCCATCAAGTTTCAAGTACTCGCAGTTGACGAGGCCCATCGCCTCAAGAACCGCGAGTCGCAGCTGTACGCGCGTCTGGTCGCCTTTGGCATTCCCTGCAAAGTGCTCATCACGGGTACACCCATCCAGAACAACCTCTCCGAGCTTGCTGCCCTCTTGGACTTCTTGAACCCGGGCAAGGTCAACATCGATGAAGACATAGAGACCCTGTCTGCTGTCGATGCCCAAGAAAAGCTAAAAGAGCTGCACACCGCCATTGCGCCCTATATTCTGCGTCGCACGAAAGAAACCGTGGAATCGGACCTGCCGCCAAAGACGGAAAAGATCATTCGTGTTGAGCTTTCCGATGTCCAGCTTGAGTACTACAAGAACATCTTGACCAGGAACTATGCTGCTCTTTCCGATGCCAGCAACGGCCACAAGAATTCGTTACTCAACATTATGATGGAGCTCAAGAAGATCAGTAACCACCCGTACATGTTTCCCGGCGCCGAGGAGCGAGTCTTGGCTGGTAGCGTCCGTCGCGAAGACCAAATCAAAGGCCTCATCGCCAGCAGCGGAAAGATGATGTTACTGGATCAATTGCTCTCCAAACTGAAGAAGGACGGCCATCGAGTTCTTATCTTCAGCCAGATGGTCAAAATGCTAGATATCCTTGGTGACTACATGTTCTTCCGTGGATACAAGTTCCAGAGATTGGACGGAACCATTGCGGCAGGCCCCAGAAGAATGGCCATTAACCACTTCAACGCGGACGACAGCGAAGACTTCTGCTTCCTGCTTTCTACCCGTGCAGGTGGTCTGGGAATCAACCTCATGACGGCAGACACCGTCGTCATCTTTGATTCGGATTGGAACCCCCAGGCTGACTTGCAGGCTATGGCCCGAGCCCACAGAATTGGCCAGAAGCGTCCCGTCAATATCTATCGCCTCGTCTCCAAGGAAACTGTGGAGGAAGAAGTCTTGGAACGAGCGCGGAACAAGCTGCTGCTTGAGTATCTTACCATCCAGGCTGGCGTCACTGATGATGACAAGGCTGCATTTAAGGAAGAGCTCAACAAGAAAGGCATCAAGGTTGATGGTCCCTCCTCGAATGAAGACATTCAAATGGTTCTCAAGATGCGCTCGTCCAAGATGTTTGAACAGAGCGGTAACCAGGAGCGCCTTGAGCAGCTCGATATTGACTCGATTCTCGAGAATGCAGAAGTTACGAAAACAAAGGTCGATGACAAGATCAACCTTAGCAGTGGAGGCATTGACTGGGACAACTTCATGCAGATTACCGATGTCAAGGTAGACGACATCAACCTTGACTGGGATCAGATCATTCCACCCGAGCAGCTGGCGGAGATCAAAGCTGATGAAGAAAAACGCCAACACGAGGACTACCTGGCCAAAGTTGCCGCGGAGAGTGCACCTCGACGTGCCGCTGTTAAGAGCCGCAATAGAGAGTCTGAACGAGCTGACCGCCTTAAGAAGCGACAGCGGGAACAGCAGCAAGAAGAGGAAGAGGAACGCGCTCTGCGAGCCGACCCTAAACGACCTCTCAATGACAAAGAGCAGCGTAACCTCATTAAGGCATACTTCCGCTTCGGGTCAATGGATGACCGACGAGATGACATCATTCGTGAAGCAAAGCTCGTTGAACGCGATGCCGACTACGTCAAATCTGTCCTGGATGATTTCATCAAGGCTGCCCAGACAGCCGTGGATGATAATCTGAACAGAATGTTCGAAGAAGAGAAGAAAATGGGCAAGATTTTGACAAAGAAGGATAAGAAGGCTGTCCTGATTGACTTTGGTGAGCTGAAGAAAGTCAATGCTGAAACAGCCATCGAGCGACCAAGGCAGTTACAGCTGCTTCGTGAAGCCATTCGAAGCCAAGTTGACTGGACAACATTTCGTCTCCCTGACGCAACCAAGGGTGCCAACTACAGCTGCTCATGGGGTGCCAAAGAAGATGCTAGGCTTCTTGTTGGTATTGACAGACACGGATTCGGAGCATGGGTGCAGATTCGCGACGACAATGATCTTGGACTTTCAGAGAAGTTGTTCCTTGAAGAGCATCGTGTTGGCAAGAAGGAAGAGAGGTCCAAAGCCAACGACAAGCTAAAAGCGCCCGGCGCAGTGCACCTTGTGCGACGCTCTGAGTATTTGCTGTCTGTTCTTCTCGCTAGGCAGTCCAGTGATCGCTCTGGGCTTAGACCACCCGAGGGTCAACGTGTGAAGAAGCAGACCCTGTCTAATGGTCATCGCAACAGTGCTGCTGCATCACCAAGTGGACAGGGTGCTAAACGCCCGCGAGAAAAGGAGCGGGATCATGATCGTGGGACGCCAAGACCAGAACTTAAACGCAAGCACGGTTCCCATGACGATCCGCACATCGCCAAGCATCATCGAACTGAGGACGTACGCCGTAACAGTCGACCCGACGACAGAGGTGATAGGCAGGAAAAATCTCGGCGTCGAGATGAGGACGACCGTGACCGACGCCGTGAGAAACCTCGTCACAGAGATGATCACCGCAGAGATGACTATCGTCGTGACGATTATAGGCGGGATGATCGCCGTGACGATTACCGGCGCGATGAAAGGCGCGATGACCGCCGTGACGATTACCGGCGTGATGAGAGGCGCGATGATAGACGTGACGACCGTCGTGACGACAGGCGTGACGACCGACGCGACGACCGACGCGATGACAGGCGAGACGACAGACGTGACGACAGACGCGACGACCATCGACGCGATGACCGTCACGGGGACCGCGACAGGAGCAGCCATCCTGAGCACCGCCCTCTCGATGAAAGAAGAGCAAAGGCGATTCGTCGCTTGGACGAGCTACGACAAATCGGCGACAACGCCGACCTTCGCGAGCATGACAACGATGCTATGATCTGGTACTTGCTCAAGCCTGTACGCGAGAACTTTGAACGGATTCTGTCGGCTACAAAGCACAACGTCAAGTCTTATAAGGAGCGCGCGGCTATCTTTGCGGAAGAGCTTGTGGTAATTGGAACTTTTCTGGATGAAAAGCTTCCAGCTACCGTCGCAGACAAAAGCCTGAAAGATAATTTCTGGTAAGCCAGCATCGGATGTCACAAGCTTGATTGCATGCTAACTTGATTCGTAGGGACTTTCTGGCCGCTCTTTGGCCTGTCGATGATACGAGCAGGAGCGTAACGGGCCCGCGGCTGAGCAATATGTACAGAAAATTGTACGCTCAAAGCAAGGAAGGTAGCTCGGCTAGGCCAAGCACGAATGGTGCGTAGTTCGCCCATGGACAAGGCACCGGAGCATTGAGTCTTGAGCGTGGGGACGTCAAGATATGTATTTGATCGTCGTGGATTTCATAGTCTTCTGCATTGGTTTTCGCATTGTCCTGGCGTTTGGTGTATTGGTCGAATTTCAGGGTGAAATCTCTATTTTCTTTGTGGCGGGAGGGCAAGCAACGATACAACATACCCGGAGATGAGAGGAGGGCACGACTCACGAAGGACAGGAGAGGAAGAAGGAGTTTGCCATGGGCCACTGTCTGATTAGAACATTGGGAAGACATCGCGGTTGTGGGACGAATTTGTGAGATTTATTCTTGTTTTGTTGCCCTTTTTGTCGGCCCTTCTGTCGTTTGGCGGCTGCTTTGATACTATCTGGGAAAACTACGTGCTTCAGCCACTAGTTATCCATTGATGGTCAACGCATGCGCCGTGTATTTGATACATGATGGCTCAGGTAACAGAAGCGCCTGTGGGAGGATGAAAGCGATGTGCGTAATGCGATATCCCTATATACATTCTGTTGCGGTTCATTTCTCTGTGACGTGAAAAGAAGAAGAATTTTGCCTGAGTTCCTAGTAGTATCATGTACGCGCAGCACCGCCAGCGCTGTGTACAGTGGTTAAGTTGTGAATCTACTCATGGGCGGCCAGCCAGTGTATCGCGAGCCCACCCACCGCCTAGGCACAAACACTTCGCACTTCCACTTGCAACGTCGCCATCAACAAGCCACGACACCAAAAGGACCGCAAAAGATGACGGCCAAATTTGAACGCGAGCGCGCCGTCGCCGAGGCGGCCGTCCTGCGGGCCGCCATCCTCACCAAAAAGGTGCAGTCCCAGGTCAGCGCCGTGGCCAAGGCCGACGCGACGCCCGTCACCGTCGCCGACTTTGCCGCGCAGGCGCTCCTCATCAGCGCCCTGCGCGCGGCCTTCCCCGGCGACGGCTTCCTCGGCGAGGAGGACGCTTCGGTGCTGCGGGGTGACGCGGCGCTGCGCGACCAAGTCTACGCTCTGGTCACGTCCTCCGCCGCCGCCGCGGCGGCCGCCCTCGGCGAAGAGGAGGAGCCGCTGGCGAGCCCCTCCTCGGTCGACGACATGCTCGACGCGATTGACCTGGGCGGCGCCGGGCAGGGCGGGCCCGCGGGCCGCTTCTGGGTCATGGATCCCATCGACGGCACCGCCACCTTCCTCCGGGGCCAGCAGTACGCCGTCTCGCTCGCACTGGTGCAGGACGGCCGCGAGGTCGTCGGCGTGCTGGCCTGCCCGAGCATGCGCGTCGCCGCGGACGGCGGTCTCTACGACGACACGGTCGACGCCGCCGACGGCCTGGGCGTGCTCCTCGCGGCCGTCAGGGGCCGGGGCGCCACGATCCGGCGCCTCCCGTCGCTGGCCGGCGCCTCGCTGGCCGCGTGCCCCGCGACGCCGCTGCCGCC
>LUFD01004772.1:5251-57183 GCA_003025255.1 Cordyceps pruinosa
TATGCCATAACAACGACCAAAAAAAGGAAACAATGGAAAGCAATCAGGAAGAATAAAACGCCCAGATACCATGGAAAAGTATTGTTGATCCCCCCCGGTGAATAAATATGGCGTATATATCCCAAACTTGGGACATCACAACCAGCCCCTCCACGCCGAACCTCTATCTCTTGTCTGCAAACTTTTGGTGAATGGCGCGAATCTGCTCCTCGACGTTCATGCCCTGCAGGTGGCTGATGTGCGCCTGGCTCTGGCCCTCGGGGTTGCCGTCGAAGCTGTTGAGCGCGGCCTTCTTCCTGCGCGCCAGCTCGTCCTCAGAGAGGGTCTGGCCCGTCACGGGGTCGAAGAGGTCGCTGCGCTGGCTGGCCAGTCGCTTCAGGTTGTTGGCCACGTCGACCTGCGACATGTTGGACGGGGCGTGGCGGGCGTCGGCCTTGGACTTTTGCTCCTTCCACCGGGGATCCAGGAGTTCAACTGGAATCATGTTAGCGCACGTGTACTTGGATATGCGACCGGCGAGGCTCACTTCTCATATGCTCCTCCATTTCGTTCGTGGGGATTTGCTGCTTGCAGTTGGGGCACATTGCGGTTTGGACCTTCTTGGCCTTTTGAGCACCAGGCACATAGTTTTCTCGGATCTTCATCGAAGGCGCACCCCCACGCGCCACAGTCTGCGCCTGGTGCATGCGTGCCTGGGCATCAGCGCGCTCCTGTATTCTGCGCTCTTCCTCAATATCTTGTGAAGACTTTTGTGGTGGTTGAGGCAGCTGCGGGCCAGGTGAGTAGTGTGTTTGGTTATGCGGTTGAGCATAGCCAGGATGTGCTGGGAGTGGATAGGATCCCGCGGGTACAGCAGTGGCATAGCCATTCTGGTCAAACTCTTCTCCAGGCATGGCCTCCTCGATGCGCAGGTTGGCGCTGATGGAAGCCTTGTTTCTGTCTTCTAGAGACGCGTATTGGATCTCGGAAAGGGTCGTCGGGGGGGGCAGGTTGGCAGCCTCGTCGCTGTCGGTAAAGGTGATGGTCTCGACAACGATAAATTCGCCCCAGTCGATGCGGGCAAATTCTGCTTTGGCCTCTTCTTCCGCCTCTTCCTTCTTGGCTTTCTCCTGCTCCTGGAACCTGATGTAGTCGCCCCGTTGCTTTGCGCGAGTGAGCACGCGGAACTTGTCGGCAATGTTCTTCTCCAGCTCGTCCGTCTGCTCTTCCTGGAGCTTACTGCCCTCACCCTCCAGGCCGCCCGCCCGTAATAATTTCGTGTACTGTTCGATGGTTCGCTGGAAAAAGTTGTGAAAGGTGTGGTTGGGGATAAGGAACTGGAACTGGGGGTTGCCGCTCTCCCGCTGAGCAAGCTGGGTCATGAAGGGACGGCCATTCTTGGCGACAAAGAGGGCGCTTAGGCGGATGATATCCAGGTCCTTTTGGTTGATCCTGGGCATGCGCGCCGAGAACTGAAAGTCGGGCGGCTTAGGGGGACCCTTGGGCTTTTCGGGCTGCTTGGCAGCCTCTCCCGCGCGACCAGCAGCGACGTCGGTTCCACGGCCGGCGCGGACCTCGGCCAGGCGCCATTGGTAGTATCCGTGATACGCATCTTCGGGGTTCAGGAAGCTAAACTTGGGGTTAGTCCGCTCCTTTTCGCGGATGCGATTCTCGAAAACGGCACCGTTGCGCGCGACGTAGCCTGCCGTTTTTTCGAGAATGTTGCGGATCTCGCGGGGGGGCAGGACGACGCCGGCGGGGGGTTTGACGTCGTCGATTGCGGAGGGCGCGTCGCCGTTGGACCCGTTGGCAGCCATGGTGAGGACAAAATTGCCCAGGAGCTGGCGATGCGAGGATTGGTCGCGGAGTGCAGAGACCGGTAGGCTTGGTAATTTTGGCGATGCGCGAGGCTCGACGTAACATGCTGCGAGAAAACTCGGTGATATGTTAATGCGAGGCCGGGGAAGCTTAGTCAGAAATTTTGGTTTGCATCAACGATCCGGGCGGACTACGACAGTACAGTGGGCCAAGGATATGAAACAAGGCTGGGCTGAGGATATCTGGAGATGATTGGATCGCCCATCGCAAACTCCGAGCATGGGAAAAGGAGCAGCGGATGACGTGGCGGACGGGTAGCCGTGATACAGGGCACTCTGGCAGCACCAACGAGCCGCAGGCGCCCAAGATCCTTTCCTGTCAGCTCGTGAACGGACAATTCGCGCTGCCTGTGGATTGCATGGCCCAAAGCGCAGTTGGCTCGTATCCACGCGGCGAGGCCACTGATGTGCAGATGTGCGACTTCATCTGGTGTTGGGCGAGAGGGGAGGCCAGGCCAGGGGTAGAGTCCGTCGCATGAGACAGGATTATCTAGCCAGACGCGTGTCGAGCTCGAATGGCGTGTATTGGATTGCGAATGGTAGCCAACGTGTTCGCATCTTAGACAATATCGAGGGAGCTGAATGGGCATAACGAAGGGCACGGGCAGGCATGCTAGAATTAGCTCTGGGTAAAGCGGCACTGGGAACAGCAGTCAAGGCGCCCCGCTGGCTGTCTCTTTAGTGCCCTGTTTTCAAGGGCTCTAGGCTGCTTGCATCCAAATTCTACTAGCGCCGCAGCGCTGTCCTCACTGTAGACGCTGCTAGCTCGCCCAAGCCTCATCACCAGGCTCTCCCTGTGGCTGGTGTCCTCGCCCCAACTTCGCTTAAAGCGGCGCTCCTGCACGTCCAAGCCTCACATCCAAGCCACCCACTAAAGCACCAAAGGGGCCCCATCAGGCAACGTAGCTACATTTTCCGTGATACGCGCGCCGCATCGCCAGTGCCTCTTCTCCCCTCCCCCCTTTCTCCATCCCGACTTGTTTCTTCATCCTCCCCGGCTTTCCGCTCTCTTGCGGACTCGTGCCATTTCTTTCTCCTATTCTCTTATTTTTCTTCTTGACGGGCATTGCTTCTTCTACAGTTCCTCCCCCTGTTTGGTTCTGTTTGGCGACACCCCTGTATAGGACTGACTCTCTTCACCACACTCTTTCGCCTCTCCTTATCCATTTTATTTCTCCCATTTCTCTCTCGCCTCCAATTCATGACACCTCCTTGACCTGAACAGTCGCCAATACCTCGATCGACTTCTCCCCCCGCCGATCGAATACTCTACAATGGCTAGCCCGAACTCGGTTCGGGGCAGCAGCCCCCTGCCACCAAAATCCAAGGCCGTGGCCAAGGGGAAAAGCGCCTCGTACAAGTCAGACGGTGTAGAGGATAACGATGTCTTTTTGCTCCCGGGCACCGATTACCTGGTGCTTCTTGCCCTGACCATTGTTGGCGCTGCCGTGCGCATCTTCCGCATCTCACAGCCCACCAGCGTTGTCTTCGACGAAGTCCAGTGAGTCTTGGCCTCCTGGCCCCAATGCTTCGCCTCGCGCCCGTAACTCACCATAAGTTTTTTACAGCTTCGGTGGCTTCGCTTCCAAGTACATCAAGGGCAAGTTCTTCATGGACGTCCACCCTCCTCTCGCCAAGATGCTTATTGCGCTGACTGGCTGGCTCGCCGGTTTCGACGGTGACTTCGACTTCAAGGACATTGGCAAGGATTACTTGGAACCTGGCGTTCCCTACGTTGCCATGCGCCTCTATCCTGCTCTCTGCGGCATCTTCCTGATTCCCTGCATCTTCCTGACTCTCAAGGCTGTTGGCTGCCGCACTTTCACCGCTGCCATGGGTGCTGGCCTCATCATCTTTGGTGTGTATAGCCAACCAACTCCACGCGCTACAGGACGCGCATTCGCTAATGCTCTACTCTCGGCTAGAAAACGGTCTTCTCACCCAAGCCCGCCTGATCCTCCTCGATGCTCCTCTTGTCGCCGCCACCGCCTTCACTGCGCTCGCTTTCAACTGCTTCACCAACCAGCATGAGCTTGGCCCCTCCAAGGCATTCAGCGTCACTTGGTGGTTCTGGCTCGCCATGACTGGTCTCGGACTGGGTATCACCGGCAGCATCAAGTGGGTTGGTCTCTTTACCATTGCCTGGGTTGGTGCCTTGACCCTCGTTCAGCTTTGGGTCCTCCTCGGCGACAACAAGAACGTCTCTCTTCCCGCCTGGTTCAAGCACTTCGCCGCCCGCGGCCTCTGCCTGATCGTCATCCCCGCCGTCTTCTACATGGCCATGTTCGCTATCCACTTTGTCTGCCTCGTTAACCCCGGCGACGGTGACGGCTTCATGAGCTCCGAGTTCCAGGCCACTCTGAACCACAAGGGCATGAATGATGTTGCCGCCGACGTTCTCCTCGGCAGCCGCGTCACCATCCGCCACGTCAACACCCAGGGCGGCTACCTGCACTCCCACCCTCTCATGTACCCTACCGGCTCCAAGCAGCAGCAAATCACTCTCTACCCCCACAAGGACGACAACAACATCTGGCTGCTCGAGAACCAGACCCAGCCTCTTGGAATCGACGGCCAGCCCATCAACGGAACCAAGGCCTGGGATGATCTGCCTGAGCCTCAGTACATCACTGACGGAACTGTCCTTCGCCTCTTCCACACTCCCACTTTCCGCCGTCTTCACTCCCACGATGTTCGCCCCCCCGTGTCCGAGGCTGACTGGCAGAACGAGGTCTCTGCTTACGGCTATGAAGGTTTCGATGGAGACGCCAATGATTTCTTCAAGGTGGAGATTATCAAGAAGCAGTCTGACGGCGCCATCGCTAAGGAGCGTCTCCGCACCATTGAGACTAAGTTCCGTCTCGTTCACCTCATGACTGGCTGTGTGCTCTTCTCCCACAAGGTCAAGCTCCCGGAGTGGGCTTCCGAGCAGCAGGAGGTTACCTGCGCCAAGGGCGGCAGCATGCCCAACAGTCTGTGGTATATTGAGCACAACGAGCACCCCAAGCTTGGCGAAGACGCCGAAAAGGTCAATTACCGCAAGCCTGGTTTCTTCAGCAAGTTCATTGAGCTTCACCAGGTCATGTGGAAGACCAATGCCGGCCTCACTGACTCTCACGCCTGGGATTCTCGCCCCGAGTCGTGGCCTATCCTGCGCCGCGGTATCAACTTCTGGGGTCGCAACCACACCCAGATTTATCTTTTGGGCAACCCCATCGTTTGGTGGTCCGTCACACTCACCGTTGCCATCTGGGTCGCCTTCAAGGGCATTGCCATTCTCCGCTGGCAACGCAGCTGCGACGACTACTCCAACGCCACTCTCAAGCGCTTTGACTACGAACTCGGCAGCTCCATTCTTGGCTGGGCTCTGCACTACTTCCCTTTCTTCCTGATGAAGCGTCAACTCTTCCTCCACCACTATTTCCCCGCCCTCTACTTTGGTATAATTGCTCTCAGCCAGTTGTTTGATTTCGCCACGGCTCGCCTCGGTGGTCTAAGCAAGAACATGCCCGTCATCAACCGCGCCGCTACGTCTCTGTTCCTGGTTGTTGCCATCGCCGCCTTTGCTCTGTACAGCCCTCTGGCTTACGGCAACGAGTGGACCAAGGGCGAGTGCAACGCCCTTAAACTCTTCTCCAACTGGGATTTCGACTGCAATACCTTTTACGACAACTATGAGGACTACGCCTCGGCCCGCAGCGCAATTTACAACGCCACGGCTGTTGCCGCCTCCACGTCCGAGACCTCCATCATCTCGAAAGAAGAGAAGATTGAGTTCCGTGATCAGGATGGCAACCTCCTGAGTGATGAGCAAGTCGCAGAGCTCAAGGGCAAGGTCGACTTTGAAACCAAGTACGAGACGAAAACGCGCGTCGTCGACGACAAGGGCGCCGAGATTCCTCCCCCCGAGGGCGGCTGGGAGGGCAAGCTTGGCGGTGCTGGTGTGGCGCCTCCCCACCCGGACGTGGACGGCGTGGACGAGAAGACTGTCGCCGGCAAGGACGCTGTCGCGGCCAAGGAGTTCGCCGCCAGCCGCGACGGCGAGAAGGAGGCCGAAGGCTCCAAGGCCAAGCCTGCGAGCGAAGGCAAGGAGGCCACTCGCAAGGACGAGCTGTAATTCTTTTGATTCGAGAAAAACCAAAGGCGTATGTATGTGCGGGGATTTCCCTGGGATCCTTGGCATGATGAATTTTGAAAGACGTCTTAAAGCAAAGGATCTAACGTACTCTTTCCGAATGTAACAGTGGGAGGAGGTAACTAAAATGCTATAATTAATTGTATGCCGTCTCTTTGATATCGTGTCCATTTTCCGCTGTATAAATTGTGCGGATCCTGGTCAGATGGATAGATGGGTAGATCTACTGAGGGATATTCTTTGTGCGTGTAATAATATACAGTCTACGCGTGGTCGATGTCCTCTTCCGACGTTCGTCTCTCTGGTTTTGATTTCCCATGTTCAAGTGATGCTAATGTACGCGTACAATACGAAAGTCTAGTAATTAAAAAGTAAGTTGCCCCCGTCTCCCCCAGTGCACTTCCCCCACCCCCCGGGGCAGAAACGGAAACAAGGCCAACGATAGAAAAACGCCCGGAAATGCAAGAGAAGAACAAACAAGAACAGCGCAAGAAAGGAAGAAGAGAAAAAGACGTCCTCGTGGTTGAAACCCACCCCTTGCTATCCCGGAAAATACGCCGCGCAAAGAAAAAAAAAAGTTGGAAAACAGAGCAACAAGGAGACACGAAGAGCGGTGGAGCAGATTTGGAGTCGTGTGGCCGGGAAAGTAGTCCTGCGGCGCATACGCGTGTCGTTTCCACGCCCGGGCTGTGTTCCGTCTCCTCGAACGGTATGTAGAATACATAGTGTACATTATCAGGCCTGTCAGTAAGAAAAGATCTTGCACCATAGCGACGGCATCGTGAGCGTGCTCTAATGCTCGACAACGACGGGCTGTTCGGCTGCCGCGGCCGTGTCGGCGTCCTTGCGCAGTTCCGGCGTTTCGCTGTACTGGTTCACGGGTGTCGGCGTGTCCGTTTGCTCGGGTGGCGTGCGTGGCTCCCGAGCCGGTGCCTTGTGGTCAAACACCGGGTTGCTGTCACTGGCGGCCTTGTCGCCCTGGCCGTTGACGGGCGCAACGCGGGGCACGGCCGATGTGGTGTTGTTGCTGAGGACCTTGTCGACAGAGGGCTGCGCAGTCTCGTCCGTCGGCGACCCTGCTTGTGAGGCAGGGATAACGCCGCCGCCGATGCGGGACCAGAACATTTGCTCACGAAGGCGGACGCTCTCCTCCCAGGCCGTTTTCTCGTGGTCCTCGTCGTCGGCGCGCCAGTGGCCGTCCTTGACCATGCGCAGGAAGCCCAGAAATCCGCAGGTCGAGCGCACGCGGCCGAGGCAGTAGTTGCAGAGAGGGTATCGTTGCGCCGACGGCGATTCGCTCGTGCGGAAGCGGTGGTTGCGCAGATAGTGCAGCTCTTTGCGGGCCTCGCCGCACAAGGCGCAAGGGAAGTGCTGTGGTCGGGCCGCTGGCGTATAATTGACATTGGTAGGAACTGGCTCGACGACGAGACTGCCGTCCGTAACGGCAGTGAGCACGCTACGTCGCGCCAACCATGACAGACCAGGGGCGGAATCCAATCGCAGCGTGGGCTCGATGTCCTCGACAATGACACGCTTATAAAATCTAGTCTCTTTGAGCGCCGGAATCGGTAAATTTTGATTGGGTGTTCCCTGTGTCGACGATGCAGGTGTGTTTGGTGATGCAGGCCCGCTCCCTGCGGAAGCCGCATTAGGGAGCGAGGACGTCGAATCGTTGGAAATGTGACCGCTTGAGGTTGAACCGGCCAGTCCAAGGCCAAAGGCGGCGATGCCGCCCATGGAGCCTGAAGATATGCGACTGCCAGCTCGCTTGTGCGATTGATGTGCGAGGTTGATGAAATCGTCATAGACGCCCAGGTCATGGCGGAGGACGGGGAGTATCAGGTGCTGGAAGCTTGTGGGCGGCGCTGGGGCGAAGAAGTCGGGCAGCGGGGAGCCTGTTATGGAATCTGGAGGCGGCAGGCGGTCACCGGCGATGGTATCTAGTCTAGGCAGACCGGGTGACGAGGGGGCAGTGGTATTTGTCTGTTGGTCGTCGTTGGAAGACATAGACTCCATGACCCGCTTGAGCTCTGCCAACTGGGTTTGCTGGTTTTTAAGCAGGACTTCGGATTCTTCTAGCTGTGCTTTCAGTAGATCGTTTTTGCGTTGGACAGCGTCCTCGCGGTCCTTGGATTCTTCCTTGGCAACAATGACCATCTTGTTGGCCTCCTCAAAGAGAGCCGTAGCCAGAGTCTCGAGCTCCTGCTCAATCCGCTTCTTTTCGGCCTCAGTGTCTAAGCGTTTGGAGACTTCATTGTCCAGCTTGACTTTCATGGCGCGCTTGTCTGAATCGACGGTAGATTTACGAATCCAGACATCACCGGCCATCATTTCGCGTTGTGTTTCATTTTGCTGCTCGAGTTCGCGTATGCGGCCGTGGGCGGACTGTAGTTCTTGGCGGGTGGCGCTGAGAGTATCGTCGAGGGCGGTTTGGTGGTTGATAGCATTGATGAGTTTTGTGCTCAGTGTTGCGATTTCGTCGCTGAGGCCGGGATGAGGACTAGGGGTATCGGGCTCTCTTTCCTTGTCCTCGGCGTTGCTGACCCGCCGGCTTCGAGGGTCGGGGAGAGTACTCATTTCATCGTCGAGAAAAGGCGCGGAGAGAGCGATTCTGGGAAGTTGCGACGTGGATTTGGGCGACTTGAGGGGGGGCGTTGGTATGGACGAGGGAGAAGGAGGTGACTGTTTGGTGGTCGAGACGGAAGACAGAGAGCGGAAATGACCACTCAAGGGACGGGAGGGTGATGGTCGATGTGAAAGATGCTGCGACCAGCCGGGAACGTGGATAAAACTAGAAGCGGTTGCGCGGGCGCAGAGGTCAGCGGGTCTGGGTAGGTGAGGGAGAGAAGAAGAAAACTAGGGCAAAAGTAGAAGGCAATGAATAGGCGGGTGAGGCGCACATGTGTTGTTGGTGGCGGTGGATATTTCGGGGATGGCGATTTTGGCAAACCTTACCTGTCCATGATGGATGCGAGCAACTCCGGTTTAGGGTCAACGGAAGGACCAAAGGGGGGGGGATTGGCGGTTCAGGAAACGCTGGAGAGTGTCGAGAGTAGGATATCCTTGGCTGTTGGGAGAAGGAAGCCGGTGCAAGCCAAAGTCGAAGCAAGGCGATTTGACGGGCGACGACAAAGGCGAGAGGGAGGAATGCAAACAAGGGAAGAAGCTGCTGGAGCTGCTCGGGGCTCGGAGGAGGTGACAGAGGTGTGGAGAGGGAGTGTAATAGGCGGCGCAGTTAGGCAGGTCGCTAAGTCGCTGGTAAGCTGGTCGGACAAATCGGGATAGCGGGCGGGAGGCGAGAAGCTGGGAGGGCCTTTTGGCGGCGGCGGGTCTTGAACGAGGCGTGAGCCAGGCAGCGAGCGGCCAGTGACACGAGAGGAGGAGGAGTCGTGAGAGGCAATGCAGCGACCATTTGCTGGGCCAAGCTGAGAGTTGTGGGAAAAGGTCTTTGGTGGAGCGAGGAGGACCGGAGCGGGCGAGGCTACTGGTGACGAGTAATTTCGGAGGGGGCGAATGCAGGTGGATGAGGAAGCCAAGACATGGCAAGGCAAGGCCCAGCTTGCCAGGCTCTTGTTTATCGGGAGGGCTTTCGTTGGTGATGGCGCGACCTAAGCAGGTATAGTGTCAGTTCTAGCAGGTGGTTAGCGTATCCGTCTGAAGAGAAACGCGAGGCACGAGGGGATAGCGCGGAATAGTGAATAGTGTCGAGTGCGGAGAGGCAGACGTACCTGAGCAAGCCCTGTGATCCAATCAGATGGCGCAAGGAAGCGCCGGTAGAGGGAAGGCCTCAATTGGCTGGCCGGCCAGGACGAAGAGGCAGGGTGGGAGCATGAAACGAGAGGATGGGAGGAGACGTTGTTTGCTGGGATGGCGAGGCGGAGGAAGAGTAGAAGGCAATTTCACTTTCGGCGATTCGAATGATCGTAGACGAAGTAGGACTGAGAAAGGAAAAGGTGGGTAGATAGAGGGTGACGGTGGTGAGCAAACAGACGAAGGAGAAGAAATGAAGGGATTGGTAGCGGAATTATCATGACATTTTAGAGATGATTTGCCGTTCTTACAGGCTTCTTTCTTCAGGGGGTTACAGGGGACTGCAGGCGTTTCACATCGGGAGTTTATAGGGGGGTACTGCGCTGGAAACATGCCTGTGTAACTGCTGCAGTGCTTTAGGTGCTATGAGTGTGATGGCCAATTCACTCAAGTAACCGTTGCTGTTCGTATGACTCCTCGTTATTACTCTGTTGCCTGCCATCTCGGCACTCATTATTATTCATTCCAAGGCAGCTATGCTGCAAGCCTTTTATGCGGCCCGCTAACACCAATCCGCCGCTGCACCACTCGCATCTGTTACTACGTCGCCGCCAGCTGTCACCCTGCAAACACAACACTAGCCGTCCTCACCAACCTAGCAAACAAGGCGAGTGAGTCCCTCTGTCACTCACGATCAGGGCCCAGATCCAACAAAGCATAGCCTGGCACAGACCCGGAGAACAATCAATCTGTGTCGAGCTGTGTTGCGTCCCAAATACCCGACGACACTCTCGCAGTTATCCATTGTTTGATCCTCCGTCTCGTTTTCCACAATTCTCGTCATGCCCTCCACCTCGCATGGCATATGGTGTCTAATATCATTTATGCGCCCGTCGAATCCTCCTCGTGGTTGGCCCATTCACCGGAATCACCACACACGCACCCGTTGTTTTCTGATGCCCGCCTCGTTCAGCTTACGTTGTGTCATTGCTTCTTCCAGCGGCAATAAGCAGCAGACAGATCTACATCATCAGTTGCGGAAAAAGGAAAACACGCACGTTGCCCCCTCGCGGCACTCGTCGCGCCGAGACATATTGTCATATTGTCAATATGGTCAATCCCTGTCATTCTACATCCCTGCGCCAGCTGAGCATGAGCTGCATGACCATGCCTCTCCCGCAATATCGAACCACTGACACTGCCCCGTCGTTCTTCCGTCAACGCCGTCGCGGCGCCATCACGCCGCGCCACAAGGTACGAACGAGCTTGGGCCATTTGGGCCTCTTAGTCGTTGAGGCGCTAAAACAGCAAGATTTCTGAGATTAGATGCTTCTAAAGTGCTGCTACATACCTCCGCTGGTCTCTTCCGAAACAATGACCACCATTGGAACATCGGCAGACCTTATCTATACGCGCAACGGACTTGGCAGCACTTGACGTTGCACTCAACCTTGCGCGCCCGAGATCGCCCAGGCTGCGCCTGACGCCAGAAAAACCATCAGTTGCTCACTTATCAAGCGCAATGCAACGACACTCCTCAGTACTCACTACTGTCCTGTCCTAGTAAGGCTGTCTAGCGCGGGCCTACAATGTCGGCATAGCCAACCCACCCCCGCGATCAAGAGATACATTGGCCGTACAGGCGTGGCGATTTCGCATCATTTTGAAATATTTTTATTTTCATCAACCAACCTTGGCACGATGACCAGATATCTGTACCCCTAAAAATATGCGATATTCGTTGCTCTCCGTGTAGTGGACGGGCTGGAAGTTTTGATCTATTCGCATTGTTCGTCCGAGGTACCGTTCAAGTAGCCGCTTGGCTGCCCGTTCGCCGCCCAAGTGCATGTTGAGAAAGGCCGAGGCCCATCAGGCTGCGGCTGTCTACTTATCAAGCTGTAAACAATCTTCGTGCTTTTTCCATCGCGAATATTCAAACCCTCATCACAGTATTCTATCGAGACGCCACATCAGCCTCGCTCAGCCGCGCCACACTTCTTCCAGGACTGCGGACAAATAATACACAGGCTTACCCTTGACTTGGCAAGATAAACTCTCGACACCCGCGTCATGGTGCCCGCAGCAGATCTCGTCAAGTTTCATGACGCCGTCACGCTCGAGGAGTTGGATGAAAATACATTCAAAGTCGGCTTCAATCCTCAATACTGCGTTGGCAACGGTATGGCAACGGCACTTCTAGTGACGGGCTGAGCACTCCTGGCTAATGTACACCCACAGTCGTCAACGGAGGCTACAGCGCCTCTTGCATGGCCATTGCCGCCTCCAAGTACTCCTCAAAGCGCGGCCAGCCTCATTTAATCAGTTCTCAGCACATCTTTCCAGACCGCTGCTCTATCGGCCAGGCCGTCATTGTCATCGAGGATGTCAAGAAAGGCAAGATGCTGTCCAACATCCAGGTCAGCGTATGGCAGGAGGCGCTCCTTGATTCGGCGCCCTGGTTTGACCGCGAGAAATCCCGCCGCCCACTGCTCGCCTACATGGTGTTCACGAACTGGGACGACTTTGACTCGTCCCTGACCCTTCCGACCGCGTACAAGACACACGCCGAGCTGGGCGGCACGACAGTGCCCGATCCCGACTTTGAGCGCCTTCGTCGGGACAATCACGACAACAACTGGACTCTCAGTGTCCCGCCGGGCGACTGGACAAAGGACGCCGCGAGCCTCCCGTGCAAGGCCATGTACGTCCCCAAGAAAGGCCTCTTCACGCCCGGCGTCTTCGACATGTGGGTGCGCCTCACGACGGGCGAGAAGCTCACCCAGCAGTCGCTGCCCTTTATCGCCGACCTGTTGCCGTACGAGATGGAGCGCTATCTCTTCGCGCCGGAGGTGAAGGAGATGGTAGAGCAGCTGCAGAAGCAGGAGGACAAGGCCGCCTCGCCCAAGGGCGCCGACGCGGGCCAGAAGCAGGGCAAGTCGCAGCCCTACTGGTTCGCCACGCTGGCGCTGGGCCTGGAGACCAAGGAGCTTTTGCCGGAAGAAGGCGTCGACTGGCTGCACGTGCGCCTGCTCGCCAAGCAGCTGTCGGGCGGCAAGTTTGATCAGGGCATTGAGATCAGGGACGTATCCGGGGACCTCGTCATGCTTGGGCATATGGTCTCTCTCGCGCTTAAGTTTGAGCGCAACACGACCGGTCGGACCAAATCTGCCCTCTAGCTGCCGTGTCGCCGAGCTCGTGATGATAGTATTTACAATTTACAAAACTTTATGGTTAAACGAGGCGAAGTGAGCTTCTACATGCCTCAGCCGCGGTGGATGTTCAATTTAGTTAGCCCGACGGCTATTGCATGAATGTCTCGACCAAACCGGCCAACTTCACAGCGGGTGTAGATCGAGCACGGAGCTGAAAAAGATAACTAGGCCTACCTCGGCCGTTCGACCGAGTTAGAGTTAAGCGAACATGAAGCCGGGCATTTCTGCATATATAGCGCATCTCTACCTCAGCCCTACCTTTACCTCCGCTTAGTCAACCGCAGACCTGGAGTCACTGTGTCCTCCAATGCATTATATAATGCTCGGCTAAGCTTTGCAATCTCATAACAAAGCAGAGCAAAGCCGTTACACAACATTGTATGAGTCGTGCCGCCGGTGCACGCACCCACAGCTACACTGCATGATGCTGACCCAGGCTGGCATGTCTATCACAGGAGAGGCAGAAAGACGTGGACAAGATGCCGCGCGGTGTTTCTTCCCCCACGAATGGCATCCCAAGGAACTTGCCAAGGATGAATAATGATATCGTAATGAAGCTTCTGACAGGCAGCGTAGCAATTGGGCTTTTCAGCTCCTGGCCGAAAAAGTGTATTGCGGCGTGGGGTTCGGGGAGCTGAGTCCATCCTGCACACCAGGGGATCCTATCCAGTTGGGTTCGCGCAGAGCGTTCCGGTTGACGCTGCTAATAGAGTAAGATTTGAGTTGAATATAACGCTCTTCTGCAGACAGAAGTCTCCGCTTCCGGCATTCTTAGAAATCTATTTAAATCGAACGATGTCCGCCATGGGCAGAGTCAAGCTACCAAAACAGACGCGAATCAAAACCTTTCTCCCTACACAAATCTGCGCTACAGTCTCCCAACATGAAGCTTGTTCCTCAGCTACTCTCACTTCTGCTCGCGGCCGTGGCCGGTACTGTCGCGGCCGATTGTAAGCTACACTGCCTGCGAAGCTCTTCTGCCATGTTACTGACATACACTCAGCTGTTCCGTATGAACGGTTGAATGCAAACGACACGGTAGGGAGCTCGCCCTACCATCCCAGTGGTGTACTGACAATATACATAGGTGGTCCTCGTCATCGATCACCAAGTTGGTTTGTTCGACTTGGCTCGCGACTTTGATGCGGGAGTCTATTTCCGCAACATGATTGCGCACGCCGCTATCGGACCGCTGTACGACATCCCCGTCATCATGACGACCTCTCAGCAGGACGGTAAGAAGACAATACCCTTTGAAAACAGTGCTGTTGCGTCACCGGTAGTGCTTGGATGGATTGAAACACAAACACACGAGCTTACATTCGTATCTCCCAGGTGCAAACGGCCCGCTGCCAAAGGAGATCATTGACCTCAACCCCAACGCGACTCTCATCCCGAGACACGGCGAGATCAACGCCTGGGACAACGTCGATTTTCAGAACGCTCTCCGCGCCACCGGCCGCAAGCAGGTCATCGTGGCCGGAATCGTGACCGACGTCTGTGAGTAGCCGTACCCTTCTCCTACCCGGCAAACATCCAACCCCCGTACTGACATGCCTCTCAGGCGTGACCTTTGCGGCGCTCTCTCTCCGGGCAGAAGGATACAGCGTCTGGGCCAACGTGGAGGCGTCAGGAACCTTGTCGCCTCTTATTCGGGACGTGTCCAACTCCCGCATGCAGGCGGCCGGCGTGCAGCTCGTCGGCCTCTTCAGCATCCTGGCCGACCTGTCCCGGGACTGGCGCAACCAGAAGCCTACTGCGAAGGAGGTCTTTGCGTGGCTCGACAAGTATTCACCGCAGTACGCCATGTCTGCCCGACTCTTCAACGCGGCAAAGGGAAATGGCACAAACTAGACCTAGACCTGCGCCGTGTCGCTTGTGTCGTATTGATAGCTAGGGTAGTCAGTTCAAGGATTGAACAATGCTTGACCGTACCTTGAGCTATGCACGATGCTCAACGCATCTATTCCGCATTCTACCGTGTCGTTCTCGCCTCCCTCCGTCACCGGCTGCTTCCTTGTGCCGAAATTCATTCCTATCGTGGGTGGCCCCGAGTCCTCACCTTCACCCCTTCGGGTTTAAACGGAAAGGAAATGAAAACTAGTAATGAATAAATTCAGACGTAAAGAGAGCGCTGCTACCGCACTTGAATTATCCTTTTTCTGAAACGAGAAGTGCCCTGAGCTTGTGCGCTGGTCGATTGGAAACTACATGGACAGCGGTTCTAATGTGACAGCTAGGATCGTTTACTGTCGCAAGATTGGACTAATCCAGAGTAACATTGAGCAGAACATACTGCAGAAACTCACCCTACAGCCCTGCACATAAAATTCAGCGGCTGTAGCTCAGTTACCGGCAACATATTGGTAGACAAAGCTACATCCACTGCTCAACTGTCCTCCTAGCTATTGTAGCAAGTGAGGAATACCTCGATTGATTCGCAATTGTTCCCTATCGCTGGCCACGGACACGTTTATCAGCCTGTTACTATTTCTTAGTGAGCGTCATCTGAAATACACGAGTCTCCCAAGCAGCTTATCTCGGCCACGACATCATACTCCCTCACCCATTTCATGAACTCTGGGCTGTTCTGGTCCGCATTCATGTCTATCCTGACGCCTACCGCCGTCTCTTCCGCCGCACGTCGCACCAGCACCGCGTCCTGCGCCTCCTGCGCCGCGCCGTCCGGCAGGCTGCGCAGCCGGGCATTGTCCAGCGACCGCCGGGCGAACAGCTCCGCGCGCGGCTTCCGGAGCGCCTCCCACGCGCGTGTCGCCTCGCCGACGTGCCTCCCGCCGCGCAGCACCCGCGCCAGGCCGATGCCGTCCTCGACGCCCTGGCTCAGACCCTGCGCGGCGTGCGGCACCATGGCGTGCGCCGCGTCCCCGAGGAGCACGACCCTGCCGCCTCGTGCGCTGCGCCAGGAGTCTAGGGCCGGCGCTACGGCGATCTCCCAGCGCTCCGCGTGCGAGATGCGCCGCAGGCACGCGCGCGTCACCGCGTTGAAGTCGGCGAAGAGGGCGCGCAGCGCGGGCACGTCGGCGGGCGTGTTCCCGTCGCCGTCGACGGCGCCGGGCGCCGCGTGGTCCACTTCGATGAGCTGCACCCCGAGCTGCGCCCCGGGGAGCCGTCGGGCGAGGACGAAGCGCCCGGGGCCGAGGGTGCCGTGCGTGGTGCCGGGAGTGAGCCATCCTGCGAGGGAAGCGTCGGGGAGGATGGAGAAGAGAGGTAGCGTGGCGAGGAAGATGGACTCGCGCAGAGGAATGGGGTCGGTGTTGCGGTCGGGAAAGAGACTCTGACGGACCCTAGACTTGATTCCTGTGGCGGGGTGTGAGTAAGTATGTATCTCTAGACTCTGTGCCTGCAGAACACCATACCATCTGCCGCGACTATGAGATCGCTCTTAAGTTCTTGCCCCTCAGATGTCCAGAGCATCGCCTTGTCGGCATCATCTTCCACACGCGCAACACTCACGCCAAACCTGACATCCACGCCGCTCTGCACCGCCAGGTCGTACATGACGCGCTGCACCGACGGCCTGTCCGTCTCGAACCGCACGTCCCGAAGCGGCGTCGTCGCGAACGGCGCGTCCGCGCGGTACGACCAGTAGCAGAGCCTGTCGCTGCGCACGCTGACCTGCGCGAGCGCCGCGTGCGCGCCGCGCAGGTGCGTCAGCGCGCGCACAGCGGCTGGCTGGAGCACGAGCGCGTTGCCCCGGCGCCGACGACGATGACGTTGAGGCTGCGCGAGGTGGCCGCGACCATGAGCTAGGGAGGGCTTCAATGAAGGTATTAGATGACTACTAGTAGTAAAACATTGAGGTGAATTGAGAGGAAGACGCGAAAAATTTCCGAATTCTTTATTCAGAACTGAAATGGGCGGAGGATGTGGAGGCGGAGCCTACCGGAGGCATCCGTGCCGAGCCGTCCCGAGAGGCGGAAGAAGGAAAGAGTCTCGTGATCATGGCTGCTAAATCGAATTCTGAAGAGAGATTGTCTTCTCATATATTCAATTTGCTGAGTCTGATACAGATGCATCATCGCAATTCCGTCACCGGCAGGGTGGCGACTTAGAAGACCGAAGCCCGGTGGAAGTAAGCTAACGTATTCCGAGATTGCATGAAATCACTGTAGTTTGGCTTTAGAACATTGAATTTATGATCTTGATATATGGTACCATATGAAGCTGTTGAGTGTCACTGCTTCTCGCCGTCGCCAACCTGCGTCGCCCGCGTTGACCACACACTCTTATTCCCCTCATGCGGAAACTCGACGTCACTCGGCACCGGCTTTCCCAAAAACTCACACAGAGGACCCCATCATCCATCTCTGGGGTTAAACACGAACACGTCGCTCTCCGCCCTGTGCGCCGCCGCCGCCTCCCGAATCTCCCTCTGGTACCTGCGCCAGTACGGCGCTCCATGTCTCTTAAAGTCGTCCTTCCAGCACCAGTCGTGGTACCCCCTCGCCAGCTGGTACTTTTCCTCGTCCAAGTCGCTAAGCTCGCCCTTTTGGAGGCGCTCCGCGTGCCAGGCCTGCTTCTCGCGGAAGCCGAGGATCAGTGTCCGCCGCATCGAGTCCATCCAGGCGTCCTCGTCCCGCTCGGTGATGAGCACCCGGGCGCGGGGGTAGGCGCGGATCATGTTGAGGCCGAAGAGGGCGGACGGGACGTCGGAGGAGCCGCCGGGGTAGGCCTTGAGCATGGGGTCCAAGTCGGCGGCGGTGAGGACGGTGTTGGGGCGCTCAACTTTCCGCGCGATGAGGTGGTTCCAGAGCGGATAGCGAGAGGGGTTGCTAGGGACCTCGCTCATGTGGTAGACGGGAGGATGTCCTAGGATCGACAATGCCTCCTTCAAGGCTATGTGAGTTTCCTTGTAAGTTTCGAATTTTCAAAGCCAGTAGCTACGAAATATACTCTGAGTGCCGGTCCTCGGCAGACCCAGGATCAAGATCATACCACTTTCAGATGGTTCTGTCATTTTGCCGTTCTAGACGTTGTGTCGCCAATTCGTTCCACCAAGCGTTAAGTTTTGTTGCCCGAGCACGAGGCTGGGACGCCCTGGCCGGCCAACAGGAATAGGCAATCGCCGACGTGGCTTAGTCACATCAATAAAATGGTCTACACTAGGGACACCATGCTTTTGTCGCTTGAATGATGAGCTGCTCAGCTGAGACGGAGGCCTAACCCTGGTGCGTATCATGCGGTGTAAGTCAGCAAGTTGTTAGCAATCCAATCTTCAACGTATCTGCCTAATATCATCAACTATTGCGAGAATTCTATAGCTTCAGTTCCCACAGTGACCAGTCACATCATGGGTGAACCCCTCCGTTAGCGGCAAGTCAACGCGCTTTACCAGTGACTTGGACGTGGCATTATACGCATCGCAATCCAACTGTGGCGCCCCGAAAAGAGTCAAGGCCTGCACCTTGACGCCTGGGTTGTACCCAAAGGAGCCCGAGGAAATCAGCGTGCCATTCTCGTAACCAAACTCAATCATGCTCGTCTCGGTCGGATCGATCGAGTCGCCATCGTCCAGATATAGCCGCCCACTCGCGTTGCCATCCTGATCCGGCGCAATCAGCAGTTCAAAGTCCTTCCTGCGCAGCGCCGTCGTCGTATTAGCCCCCTCGACGCGCATCGGCACGATGCTGCCGCCGCGCACATGCACCGGGATCTCGTCATACGCCACGTTGTCCCTCGTGACCTCCTCGCCGCGGCCGCGCACCGGCCGCGCCGTGTCCAGGTCGTAGAACAGGTCCTGCGGCATATAAAACGTGACCGACGTGTCGTTGGGCGTCGTGACCGGGCTGACCAGGAACGCCTCGCCAAAGAAGAACTGCAGGTCGACGGCCGCGGTCGCGGGGTCCGCGGGGTACTGCCACGCGAGCGGCGACAGCAGCGGGAGCCCCGTGTCGTGCTGCGCGCGCAGTGCCGTGTACAGGTAGTCGAGCAGGCGGTAGCGGCGGTCGATGGCCTTGCGCGCGGCGGCGGCGACCTCGGGCCACAGATAGAACTCCTGGTGCGGCGCCGAGACGTCGGCGTGGTTGCGGTAGAACGGGTTCCACGCGCCGAGCGTCGCCCAGCGCTGGCAGAGCACCGGGTTGGTCGCGTAGTTGAAGCCGCACACGTCGGAGCCGACCATGGGCGTCTGGTACATGGCGACGTGCTGGATCATCTGCACAATCTGCAGCCGGTAGTCGTCGTCGTTGGAGCGGTTGTCGCCGAACCAGTGGCTGTTGCGGTTAGGACGGGGAGAGTCAAGTACAGGAATAGGACGTACCCGGTTCTACTTCCATCGCCAATCATTGAAGAACGAGTGATGCTGTGGCCGTTAGCTCTTTCGCTTCCTTCTGTGCTGATAACCACTTACATCAATGGCCGGCGTCCAGGGCGACGGTGAAGTAACGTCTGACGGCTCACCTTTCCCATCATACTCCCGAATAAATTATGCACATCGTACTCGACCAATCTGTTCGCATGCTGCAGATACGTCGGCATGCTCTGCCCACTCAGGCCGTTGAAGAAGGGCTTGATGTCGTACTGCGGCGTCAGCAGATCCCGACCCGGAAGGCCCATATGCTTGCCCTTGGAGTCTTCAAGAACCTGCTGCGCCACCGGCGAGTCCTTCAGGGGGCTCGTCCCAGCGACTTCCGCCACCTGGGGGTTGCAAGGCAGGTCGCAAAAGTTGGCCGGCTCATTCATGTCGATCCAGAGGCCGTCAATGTCCACGCCCGTGTCCTTGTCGAAGAAGCTGTCAAACTGCGCGTCCCAAAAGTCCTGCACGCTCGGCGCGAACCAGTCCGGGAACCCGCTCGGGCCGGCCCAGACGATGCCCGTCCAGACGCTGCCGTTGGCCTCCTTGACGAGCGCGTCCATGGCAACGCCGTCGTTGTACGGCTTGTAGTGGCGGCGCGCCACGGCCGGGTCGACCATCATGACGTAGTGCTGGTCGTTGCCGTGCAGCTCGTCCACCAGCGCGCGCACCTTGTCCAGCGGGTAGTTGGCCGGGTCAAGGGAGAAGATGGCGCGGCCGTCCATGTAGTCGATGTCGTTCCACATCGTCTCGAGCGGGATGCCGGCCGCGTTGTAGTTAGCGACCACCTCGGCCGTTTCGCCGACGGACTTGTAGCCGTACTTGCACTGGTGGAAGCCGAACGCCCAGTAGGGCATGAGCGCGGGCTTGCCGATCACGTCGGCCGTCTGCATGGAGAGCTCCTTGGGCGAGGGCCCCGCGAGGAAGTAGAAGTCGAACACGCCGCCGACGGTGTTGTACTCGAGATACGTCCCGCGCGCGTCCTGGTCAATGTTGACGCGCATAGCGTTGATGTTGCGCAGGAAGACGGCGTGCGTGCCCCGGCCGCCGCGGTGGTCGTAGTACAGGGGGTACGCGCCGTACAGGTTCGTGCCCGGCGGCATGAAGGCCTGGCCCGAGTTCCAGATGGCGTGGGAGTAGCCCGTCGAGTGGCGGAAGGGGTCGGCGCTCTCGCCGAGGCCGTAGATGGTGGGATCGTCGGGAAGCGCGGTGCGCAGGTAGAGGTACTGGGACTCGAAGACCAAGTTGTGGCCGGTGGTATCGAAGAGGACCTCGCCGGACGACTTGCGCACCACTTTGAAGGAGAAGGGGGACGCGGTGTAAGAAAACTCCAAGTCAGAGGTGGCTTCGTTGACAGAGCCGTCCACGCCAGGAGCGCCGAGGAGATCCTCTGGGACCTGAAAGACATCTTCAGCCTCGTCGTAAATTTTGACATGAAGCCGGGTTCCTGATGTAGCAGTTAGCATTTCAGAGACGAAGAGAGCGAGTGAGCGCGGCTGGACTCACTGGTCTGGTACTCAACCTGCAGCTTGAGCTTGGGCAAGTCCTTGCCGAAGATATCGCAGTTCGCGCCAGCCAGATGCAAGCTCGCCGTCAAAGCGCTGCCATTGTCATTTGCAGAGACAACCTGATAACCCGGACACTCCGCGGCCGGCGTATACCCCAGCAAGCCAAGAGCAGCGGCGACTGCGCTCGGTGAGAATCGCATCCCGAGTGTCAGCTTTCATACAGCTGTCGATACACAGCCTCGCTTTCGCAGAGAACCATGGCAAGTCGCCGATCGCATCTTATTTATACCCCCGTGCTCTGAGCGTCACATCATGATGCAGATCATGGCAAGTTGACTGCTACACAGACCACATGTCCACGTTGAACCGTGGCGTCGACGTTAGGGCCGCTGCGATGCCACCCTAACCGGCGGTTTCGCGGCCTGAACGTAGAAAAGCGCCCGAGTGTTGCTGGATTGCGTTAAAGGCTTCCCCGCGTTGTCCGTGAGTTGATCTGAGGGGAAGGGGTTCTATTCCAGATCGATCAGAGACATGCGGCAGAACACAGACCTGTTGACGCCCGTTCATGCCATCGTCTGCGGCGGTCGTTTGTATTTGTTTCAGTCAAATCTGCCTTTACCTGCTCCGATTACTCTCCACAAAATTTTCTAGTTGATATTTGCTGGTCTCTAATGAGAGTTTTAGTTTGCGAGGCTACTTCTTAGTCTGTCATCAAAGGCCGACTTACATCATTGACATGATCGGCGGTGACGGCCGTGATCCTACTGCAAGAATCTGCATGGCATGAGCGGGTCGAATGCTACATAGTGTCCACGAGGCTCTACACAGTGGCATTGACGGCGTGATAGTTCGCCGAGCTGCTTTGATGCCGACCGTGCTCACCAAACCTTGTGCCATCATCAGCAAAAATGACCGACGGAACTCAATCTCAAGATAAACTTTGAGAAAATAATAAAATTCGATATATCATTCTTGCTAGGAAACTACCGTCGTAAGGCAGTTGTCTATACCGACAACCGCAACTATATACTATATTTTGCTACATATATCCAAGCGTCCACGCCTACTTGGAGTTGGCCCAGCCCATCCTGGGGCCGTCGGAGCCGTTCTCAAAGACAATATACGCGGCGGTCATGACGGGCGAGCCAAACGTGGCGCTGTCGCTGCCGCCGCTGTCGCTGAGCAGCAGGCTGTACGAGCCGTCGCTGTTCTTCTCCTTGAGGTTCGCGCCCGGCACGCGGATCGTCGCGCTGCCGATGCCGATCGAGAAGTCGGGCAGCACCGTGTCCGCCGTGATGTCGCCGCTCGGCACCTGCTTGTACCAGGCGTTGTACGCGGCCGTGGGCACGTTGAACGACGAGTCGCCCGTGTCGACGATGCCGCTGTAGCTGTGCGTCACGAAGTCGCCGTCGCCGACCTGGTAGCCCGTTGACGTGATGCCCCAGTACGCGCCCGTCGAGTCGACGTCCGTGTACGTCAGGTCGCCCGTGTACTGCGTGCTGTCGACGTAGCCGAAGCCGAACGTGCCGTCGGCGCGGTGCTTGAGGTTGACGGTGAAGACGGGCTGGTCGAGGTGTGGCAGCAGGTTCGAGAAAAGCGTCGTCTGCTGCGGGCTCGCCGTGTTGCCGCCGTCGAAGCCGAAGCCCACGATGCCCGAGATGGGCGGGCTGTTAGGTCACGTGCGCGCCACCACTTGACCCTCATCGCTCTCGCGCCTGCTCTGTACCTAGACTTAGATTCTACATCACACTATACGCACCAATTCTAATACAATTGTTACTTCGTGCTCTTATCTCGTGCCTCCTTATCGCTTCGCTACTTCGTACGCTATATAGTAGTAATTACCTTAGCCTAGGGACAATTTTACGAACCCTAGACCCTAAACGACGTAGCTCCCTACTATAAAAATTTATAGCCCTACGCTATAGATTAGGTTCGTTACTCCTAGACTATTAATTATTAACTAGATCTTATTAATTAAGCCTTACTTTTAATTAGGATCGTATAAATAGTAAGTAAATATTTAAAATTCCTCCCTAAGTTAAGCCTCTACTCCTCCTTATATAGTTAAGCCTATTTACTCCTATAAAGTATAATCTATCCCCTATAATATAATAAGGAATAAAGAATCTTAAGACACTTAAGAAGAGTTAAAAATCCTTTAAGTTATTACCCCTAATATCTAACGACCCCTATAAGCCTAGCTTATACTCCTTATAACTAGTTAGATAACCTTAAGATATAACTTTAATAATCCTTAAAGCTTAGGCTTAAGATAATATAGAGTATAAACTTTATATATATTACTAGTTTATTAAAGGGGACTAGTAGATTATTATTTAGTTTAACTTTATATATCTCTTTATCTTATAACTTCTTTTTACCTACCTATATGCCTAAAGTTTATATAAAATGTAATAAATCTAACCTTCCTCCTCGCGACTTTAATAGACACTTCCTTCCCCGTCGACCCTTAGTACCTACTATATTAACCTTAGCCCCTAAACCCCCTCCTCCTTCCTTATTAGATACCCCTCTACCTAAAATTCCTTTACTAGATACTCCTATACCTATAACTCCTACTCCTACACTTATTATCTAAGAAACCTTACTAATACCCTAATAACTATAGAACTATCTTATACTTACATTTAAGCCCTTAGAAGAATATATACCTCTCTTCTCTCGGCCCTATCTCGCCTATTATACTCTCCTAGGCTCCTTTTCTAGCTAGTAAGAACTTACTTCCTAAACTCCCTAATTAGACTTAGATAGTGACGTAGTAGATGTTATATAGGTACCATTCCTAGTCCTAAGCAATCCCCTAGACTTAGAACCACCTAGTACTAGTAATATACCCCCTATGCCCCGAGGTATACGTCCCGCGGTGCCTCCTAAACCTATGTCCCTTACTAGCTCTTATAGTAGTCGTTATTCTAATATATCTATATACGTCCTAGTAACGGCGTTACTATATACTAGGTTAGTATACCTAGAAGACACTATACTTATTAACGTAGTAGCTAGTAAGATTAATATAAATAAATTCCCCTATTTTAAACCTATCTTTTAAGATTACTTCTAAGCTACTAAAGTAACTATTTATAGTATATTAACCTCTAATTATTACTAGTTTAAAGCTAAGTCTATCTAAGCCCTAGAAAAGAAGATATCCCTCCTTTATTAAGTAGAAGTTATTATTAAGATAATTTCCTACTTTAGTTATAGCCTAACTATTAACAATCCCGTAGTATTACCTAACTAAGGATATCGTAGATAATAGTCCTAAGAGTATTTATCTCCTACCTTACTATATAAAGATAGATTTTAGAACTAAGATAGATAAATTAGGGCTAAGCCTTACTCTAAACATTTCCTTAAGTATAGTATTCTTACCTATAACTCTAAATTAACTACTATCTCTACCTATATTAGCTAGCTTAAATGGCTTACTTAGGTATATAGCAAATAGGCTATCCTAGATAACCTTGTTCCTAGTTTACTATTTACCCCTACGTCTAATAGATGCCGGTAGTTTAACTCTCTTAACCCTAATATAAAGAGGTATCTTCTTATAGATCTTAATCTATAGAAGAGAGTCCTATAAGGCCACTTTTAGTAAGACTATAGTTAAACTATTATAGAGGTAGATAATCTAAAATACACTTTTACCTATAAATCTACTCTACCCCTATAAGAATATATTAACTATAAGATCGGCCTTTATAATAAAGCTAGTAATATAGATAAAGACTAAGTCACTTAATAACTAGTTATAGGTATTAATTCTTCCCTTACTAAACTTATTAATATAGATAATAACTATTTATCTATTCTTAATATTAAATAATAACTTACCTTAAAGTATCTAGTAGTATTTTATAATTAGTAGTCTAGCTACTAACTTGTTAAGGATCTTTAAAAAGACCTATAATAGATATCCTACAACGCCCTACGTAGTGGCGAGTATAGATATAGTCGTTAGGACAAACGATATTATAATAATTATAAGCCCTAGGAAGATAGTCTTACTTCCTACCTAAGGTCTTGCAATTTCTAGGCCCGCCGTAATTTATAGTCCTAGAACTATATAGACGTTTATTAAGACGTAGGTTATAAGGACTAGTACCTACACTATAGTAATTATCCCTATCTACTATTAGAACCTCCTTAAAAGCTTTAACCTAGATCGGTAAATAATAGCGCTTAACCTAATGTTAGATCTAAATCTCGCGGCCCCTACCATTCGGACTACCATCTAGAATCTCGAAATCGCTATTATCCCCTATCTAATAACCGCTACTATCTACCTTCTACTAACTGCTATCATTTTAAATGTCCCTAATATAACAACTAGAATTGTTATAATTCCTAAGGTCCCCGACGAGAACGGTTTAATAGACCCCCTCTACCGTCCGCTTAAGTCTACGCGGTATATCCTAACGACGCCCGCGATATACTAATAAATAATAATAGATTAGATAAGGGTTATAATAACGCCCCGCTAGTAAAAGATCCTTATAGCCGCTAGTAGGAAGCGAGCTGCCTAGGGACTAGATAATAATAGCATCTCCTATACCGTCCGTTATAGAATTACAAGGCCCACTAGAATACGATTTTTATATACCTAAGAGGGCGTAGTTATAGTACTAGTCTAACGACATTATATCTATAGTATCATCTTCTATTATTTACTTTTAGTTACGAGGATATCTTTATATACTATCTACTATAATAGACGTAGTTTTTAATATAGCTTCTAGTTTCTTACTTATTAGTTACTCCTATTTATAATCCTATTTTCTTAATATACCTATATAAGCTATAGAACCCTTTTTACTTCGTGGTATTACCTTAGAACCGATCACTACCTCTACGATAGCGTACCTACTAGTTACGTTATGTACTATAAAGAACCACTTTCTATCCTATACTACTAACGTCCATATTGTCGAATTCTTACCCTATAGCCTTCTTCTTAGCACGTAGTTTATATAGACTAACTAGCTCGACATCTACTAGGGCAAGGGCCGTTAGTTAGACCATTTAGAGGTCGATAGATACCTTATTCCTGTATTAGTTATACTAGTAAAGTCCTCGTTACCTATTATATAATAGGTTATCGCCGCGGCATTATATTCTATCCCCGTAGGTAGTATAACATCTATATAAGTCCGCCCCTTCGACGTACCGTATTATATAGATAGGTACCTTATAGACTTAAAGCTTATTACGGAAGCTACTAGTTAGGCTATAGCAACACTTATACCTAGTATTATAACTAGCTTAGAGACTATACTCCCTATTTCTAACCTAGGCCCTACCCCTATCTACATTTATAAAGGCTAAGTATTAAGTAAGCTATATAAAATTTATTATACGCTATTAGTAGATATCTTCGTAGTAGATATTAATATATATATACCTCTTAACGAACTATTAGGACTAACTTATCTAGATGTAGAGCCTAAAGATCCCTAACGCCTAGATAGCTACCCCTTTTATATTCCTAGACCTAAGGATAACCCTAATATCTCGACGGCGGACGTATTAGACGTATAGGGTACGTCCTATGCGAACGATGTCCGCCGTATCCTCGCCTATTACGTGAAATTATTCTATGTGGGTATTAGTCGTTTTAACGACGGCGTAGAAATGCCTATTAATCTCTACGAAGGCATTACAATTAACGACCTTAGTTAGTAACTATACGCTATGTCCCGCCGAGATAGGGAAGCCTTTAACGGTATTATAGACCCCTTAAGGAAGTAAGGTGTCGTAGAACCCGTGCTATTAGGAGACCCCTTGCCTACTTCGAGCCTAGTATTTATTATCTAACGTAATAGTAAACCTTATATCGTTGTAGATCTACATTATATTAATACTAAACTCGTCCCTAACGCCTACCCCCTCCTACAATAGGACGACATCCTAGCTTCCTTCTAAGGTTATATTATATTCTCTTACCTTAATCTTACTAAAAGCTTCTTCTAATAACTAGTTAAATTTAAATACTACTAGCTAATAACCTTCGTTATACTATACTATAGATAAGAATACTTTACTTCTAGTATAATAGGTCTTACTACCTATCTATCATTTTTCTAGTATTATATAGAAATAATCCTCCGCCCCTACCTATAGTAGCACGTCCTTATCTATATTAACGATATTATTATATTCTCCTATATAATAGCTAACTACCTCTAGTACCTTAACTTAGTACTTAGCCTACTATCTACTTTTAGTTATACCTTATTACTCTTTAAATACCACTTTATATAGGAAGGTCTTAAAACTCTAGGACACTTTATCTCCTACCTTAGCCTTACGACGATAGAGTAGAAGACTAAAGTTATTAGTAAGTTAGCCATACCTACGACACTTAAGGACCTCGAGATAGGTCTTAGTCTTATAGGATACTACTACAATTTTATTAACTACTTTACTTCCTACGTCGCCCTATTATAGAAACTTAAGACACTAGGCTTTAAAGCTACGTTAAAGAAAAACCTAGCCTATAATACTTATACTACAAAAATTAGTCTTAACTAGTTTTTAATGGTATAAGATAAAGTAAAGATTACCTAGGAAGTACTAAAAATAAAGCTAGTAGAAGCCGCCGCCCTAGCCTACCTAGACTTCTCTAAGCCCTTTAAACTATATATAGATAGTAGTAAGTAAAGAGGCTTTAGTATTAGACTATATTAACGGTAGGACGACGGCGCTATATATCCTATCGTCTTTTTATCTAAAGCCTTGTCGTCCGTAGAAATAAATTATAGTTTTACGGAACTAGAGACGGCCGCTCTAATATAGGCTCTCTTAAAGTTAAAGCACTTCCTTAATAGCTTATCTATCGTCATTATAATAGACTACATAGCTATCTACGATACCTTTTAGTCTATTAGCTTAGGTAAACCTAAAGGTAAATACTACCTTATTAATTAGCACCTCTTTCTTAAGAAGTAGCGTAATAAGATTTAGATTATATATAGATAAGGGTATAAATATATTAATACCGACGCCCTCTTATACCTACCGACTATTAATAAGAACTAAGTTAATATATGCCTAGTTATAGTTATACTAGCTTATAATTTCGACCTAATCCCCGTAGAGTTACGTAACTAGATTATTATAGCTCTCCCTACTAACCGCGTTTTCTAGAAGGTCTATTATAGAATTAAGGAGTTAGGGTATAGTCTCCTTTCCTTTTATATTTACCCCGCGTCTAGCCTCCTACTCTACTACAACACTACAATAGACGTTCTACGTCTCTATATTCTAGAGGCCGTAATTTATAACATCCTACACATAGCTTACGACAATTAGGTATATCCTAGTGTATATAGTACCTATAACTTCCTTACACCTCTTATATTCTACCCTACTATATATAAAGCGATTAGTTGCTATATCGTAGTATACCTAGAGTGTGCTAAATCTAAACCTCGCTATAGGTTGCCCTACGGCGATATAGTACTAGTAGACACGCTACGTACCCTATTATCCGCTATTTGTCTTAACTTCGTTACTAGGTTGCTAGAAGATCGTAGCGTAGATACTATCCTACTCCTTATAGATAAATTTATAAAAATAATATAGGCTATTATTAGTTATTTAGATTAGGACGTAGGATAATAGGTGGACTAGTATATTAAGTTAATTTATCTAGATTAGGGTATACTATATACATTTATATATAACGACGATCCTCGCTTAGTATCGAAACTCTAGGTAGCTCTACGTCGTACTACTAACGTAATAATAGCTACTAGTACCCTATACTACCAACAGGCTAATAGCTAAGCCGAACGCTTAGTCTAGATATTAATATATAGCCTCTATACTATTATTAGTATAAGATATAACACTTCTATATAGCGTTCCTTTTTACTATATATCTTATATTACCTAAATGGGCGTACCTATTCCTCTACCGGCCTCTCCCCCTTCTAGCTTATCTATAGACGTAACCTAAATTACTTTCTTAACCCTACAGCCTTATAACTTACTAACTCTTATAAGCTCGAGCATAATACATAGCAACGCCATTAGGTAGCGTAGGATACTATCTAGTTAGTAACTACTTATATAAAGATTCTATATAATATAAAATATAATAACCCCCCCTAGCTAATAAAGAACGATCTTATCTATATTAAGCTAGCTAAGCCTAGATATAATAGATACTACCTATAGAACTAGACTAAACTTTCTTACTAATACGTCGGTCCCTTCCTAATCCTTAAAGTTATCTTACCTCTACACCTCTATCTTAGTTTACTATTATATCTTAAATAACATCTAGAAATTAGTATCAAGCACTTAGAACTAGCTTATACGTAGATACGTCTAGTAGCCCCCCTAGGACCGATTTATTATAAGGGTATAAATAAGTTTATTATTAATAAGATATTAGATAAGAGACAACGCTAAGGATAGATAGAGTTTCTTATACGTTAGCTTAGCTATTCCCTAGATTAGGACTCTTAGGAACTAGAAAAATCTTTATAATAAGATGTCCTATAACTACTTAATAGGTTTTCTACGCCCTAATAGACTAGGTAGGCTTAATAACCCTCGCCCCTATTAAGTATAACGGGTTAGATCTAGACCTTACATAACTATCTACACCACTACTATAGATTAATACTAGCTATAGACTACCCTATTATTTATAATAGGGGGGCTATAGGCTAGTTTCTTTTTCTTACTTTACTTAAACTATTACGTCTTTAGTATTATCTATCATCGCCTAACCCCCCTAGCTACATTACTAGTTAACTATTACTATATAAACGGCAATAAATCTAAATTTTTATTACCCCTTACCTACTAACCCCCTAAATATATATATAGCTGTTTATTAACTATATCCTCTTCCTACATATCCTATTATTACGTACATACCTCTCGCGCCATTTAGACATTCCTCGTTACCTGTCCTATTATCCCGTTCCCTTTATACGCACTCTCTACCTATTTACGACCGCCCGTTATAGCCCGTCGTAATAACAACTCCCGTCGGGGTAATTACTCTAACCGCGGCTATAGCAATTACTAAGCTACCGCCAGCCCTCTCCCTATCTATCTAGTAATATAAGCTCCCCCCTAGGCTACTCCCGAGACTCCTACTATTACTACTACGACATATATCCTCCCTTATTTATAATACCGCGCTATAAAGGAGCCTAGCCCTAAGGCTAACGTCAATAGTCCCGCTAATAAAGAATAGCACGTTATAAATAAAGCTACGGAAGAGACTAGCCCCGAGACTATTATTAATAGTCCTACTAATAATAAATAGCCTATTAAAGATAGTACTATAGAAAAAGAAGGAGCTAAACTAAAGAAGAATAAGGAGTTTAAACTAGATAATATTATTAATAGTAAAGATATTAAGGCCTATATTAAGGCTAATAAAATTTTTAATAGTAAAGCCCTTAGCTACCTTATCCTTAAGCTAGATAGTTCCTTTATTATTAATAGATACTATCCCCTCCGCGTTTATTATCTTAGCTAAGGTGCCGCTAGCGGTATTACTACCTAGCTTACCTTATATGTTAGTACTTTTAGACCTAAGAGCGTCGAGATTACTTATTACTTTTATAATAGCTAGGAAGTTATCTTCCTTAGTTATATTAAAGGTAATTTTTTAGGTGGTAATTTAAATTATACTACCCTCTAATCTACTATAGAATAATATATAACCTCTCTTTATCTTCTCGATATAGTTACTAGGTCCGAAGGTCTCTCTACCGAGCTTAAAGATAGTATCTCTACCTAGTCTCCCCCTAAGGACAGTAGGTTCCTAAACTCTAAGACCGTCTAGTGTTTCTATAATATAGTTTACTTCCTCTACGTTACTATCCCTAAAGTAAGTATTTCTATTATTATCTTAGATAAGTATAAGCTTAATATAGATTAGGTTATTAGTAATTAGTTTAAAGTAGCTATTATTCCCTTTAAGAACATTTCCCTAGAGAAGGTTAGTATTTCTATATCCTTTATCTTCCCTACTAAGGACTTATAGAGTTTAGAGTTAAGTCTCGCTATAGAAGCTACGGACTACGTTTCTAGCTCCCTTTTTAATAGTATAACTTAGGACGTTAAGGAAATTTCTTAACTTAACGTAGATAATATTAACATTACTAACGTCCCTATTCTATATAGGAGTATCGCTCCCTTAAATAACTTCTATATGCCTTTCTAGTGTATAGTTACCCTAACTGCCGGCGTCGCTTAGAATAAGCACGTCCTTATAATGCGTATAGACATTTATACTAATACACCTCTATTTATAGCCTTTATTCCTATAAGTAGCACGTAGTAGATAGCTTCTACCTAGGACGAATAGTAATACGGCATTAAATGTTATAGTTAGTACTAAGAGTTCTTTATCGCTATCTAAACCCCTAAAGGTTTCTTAGACGTTATCCTAGATAACGGTATTAAAGTCTAGATATTCTTTAACGTCCCCTACTAATTCCTACCTATCCCTAAGCGTAATATAAATATAGTTAATATTAAAAACGCCGTTTATACCTTTAATTAGAAGCTTAAGGACGTTATAGCTAAAGGTCTTAAAGTCGTTAAGTATTAGTATAGGCTCCACTAAATCTAGCACTATAAAGATTAAGCCTACACCGTAGGGAAAACACGTGATGTAGACAGCGGTATTATATCTAATTATAAGGATAAGGATAATAATAACTTTAAAGGGTAGCTCTTTAATAAAGACACTAAGAAATACTATACTAATTATATATACCCCTATCTTACTTATTACCTCCTCCCTAATATACCCTTTATCTACACTAAAGATAAGATCGCTAGTAGGATACTTACGTAGTATCGTCTTAAGGTCGCTTAGATAGCTACGGTAGATATCTACCAACACTTAGAGGAGCCTCCCTCCGACACTATAGAGCGCGTGACGGCTTAGTACACCGCCTACTACACTATTAAAGTAACTACGGACCACTTAACGTAGATCGACATTCCCTAGTACGGTACCCTTATACGACAGCCTAATGGCGTCGTTTTAGGTTATAGGTTTATACGCATTAAGACCCCTAGCTACCCCTACTAGCCTAATTACCTTAAGATACCTCTACTTAGTTTTACCTATAATAATCTAAGTACTAAGGGTTCTATTTAAGTATTATATAACCACCTAGTCCTAAAAGTATATACTTAGCTCTTCTATACTCTAAACCTAACTATTTTTAAATATAAGGGCCTAGTATATTTAGAGTTTAATACTATAGCTAAGACGTTAGTTAGCTATATCTAGTAGAACTACTTAACTAACTTTAACTAGAATATTAGTAAAGAATACATTATTAACTTACTTACTATCTTCCCTAGTATTACTACCTAGATAGAGATAGGTAGATTCTAGGATAAATACCTCCTTATTACTTATACCTTAACTACTACTATTTGTAGAAAATTTTTTCTTTAAGGCGGTCCTAGCTTAGGTAAATCTACCTTTACCTAGGTCTATATAATAGGTATTATAGATAATAGCGGATAGGTAGCTAACTTTACCTACCCTTATATTACCTATATAGTTAGTATAAATTAACTCTCTACTAATATAGAGGCTAAATTCCTTCGACGTAACCCTAGTAAGGTATCTACCTATACGTTCCCCTTTAAGAAGGAACTTAAGGCCCTCCTCTATCCCCCTAAGGAGGATAATAACCTACCCTACGAGGAAAGAGGCGTTCGGCCCGTTACTATCGCCGCTATTACTAAGCACATCCGTAACTACATTTAAAATAGTCGTAATTTACACTCTCCCTATAACCACCCTCGTAGCCTTTCCTCCTAGGCTTAGATATATATTATAACTTAGCCCTAGTATTATACTATAATTATTAAAGGATAGTAGTAGATTAGGGAAAATCCCACTACCTTTAAAGTAAATAAATGTACCCTTAAGGAAGCTTACTTAGCGTTATTAAAGGAGATTATTATAAAATAGGATACTATTTTTTATACCCCCTATACCCTTAAGGACTTATCTAATTACTATACCGATCTCTCCCCTATATTCCTTATTATTAACGAAGCTAGTTTCCTAATGGAGACCCCGCTTCTTATCTCTATTATAGTATTCCCCTTAGTCTTAACTATTATTATTAGTAACCCTAATTAATTCCACCCTATTGTACCTAGCTACAATATAAATATTAACGTCTCTACTAAAGATAGCGGTAGTTAGGAATTCTACGACCTTATTAGCGTGTAGAGAAGATACCCTATCCTTACCTACATGTAGAGTCTTAGTTGAGTGGATTTTACCCTCTAGAAGAACTATTACGTCTACTACTTTACGGGTTTCTACGTAATCTATAACCTCTTTAACGGCTAGATAAAGATAGCGAACGGATATAAGACCCCTCTAGTCCTCGTAGTTTATAGCTTTTTTTAGCGAGTCTTCTAAGCTAGGTATAATACTATATAGGTTAAACTTAAAAAAGTAGATAAGATACTAGCTAGCACGTTATATACTAACTTAGGTAAATGTAATTTTATTATTAAAATAACTATTACCCTCTTCTAGTAACTTAATATACCTACCTTACGTTACTAGTAGGAGTTTAAATATAGTAAATATACTATAGAAAACATACGCCCTTTTACTATACTTATTATTTATATATATATATAGTAGTATAAGGCTATTAAGGGTAACTTAGCTAAGATCCCTTCTTATATAATTAACTATACCTACGTTAATTGCTATACTATTAATAAAAGTCTTAGCTATTAGGCGGATATTATTATCCTTACTATTACCTACTTTAAAGAACTAGGTTATACTACTAAGGTCCTTCGTACTAACGTCGCCTTTATACGCTACTACTATAGTATAATCATAGTATCCTCTAGCGGCCTAACTAAGTATATACTAGATAATTTTAAATACTTCTATACCTACTATAAGAATATATACCTATTTAAGAATAATACCTTAAGTTAGGACTACTTCTATACCTAGTACTATAACTATAGTTACTTCTCTACCTACTATTATTAAATAGTTAAGTATAAGATTTATAAAGGTCCTTATAATAAATGTTATTATAAGTACGTTCTAAAAACTATAGTTACTACCTTAAAGGTTTAAAAGGATAACTCTACTAAGTATAAGGCGCGTTTAGCTAAGAAATAGGGTAAGACCTAAGGTAAAGGTAAGACTACTACCCCCACTAAGGCCACTACTTCTACCGACGCCGCCACTCCTATCGACGCTACTACTCCTACTATTACACTAGAGGTCGTCGATATAAACGCTCCTATCCTACCTATAACATATAATCTTTTTATTAGATCTTAAGGTAAATAAAAAGGTAAAAAGCCTAAGACTAACGCTTATACCTTTATTACTACTATTAAGGAAATATACACTCTTATTTTATAAAGAGCCTCTACCGGTAGGTAGCCTACCCTTATTAACGCCCTCTACCGTCCGCGACGAGATAAGACCGCCACCCCCCCTAGCGACGGCGACGCCGACGCTGACGCTGACGCCGACGCTAACGCTGACGCCGACGCTAATAACGACCTTATCCACGACGTTAAGGATGACGGATAGTTCATCCCTAAGATGTTAGACGCGAATAGTAGCGATAATACTACTAATAATTAGATAGCCTCCTCTAGCACTAGTCCCTCCTAATAGTAATAGGTGTAGAGGATATAGATTTCTTTTATTTATATTTTACTTTTTCCTTTATTATAAAAAAAGAGATTAATTAATATTATATAATATAGGAAAGTATATACTTATAGAGGAAAAGTTTATTTTAATTTTAAGCTTATTTTATAATCTTAGAATTAAAATACTAAGACTATTATTATAATATACTATTAAGGCTAATATCTTTTTTCTTAGCTAGGGGGATATTAGGTTATATGCGCGCTACCACTTAACCCTTATCGCTCTCGCGCCTACTCTGTACCTAGACTTAGATTCTACATTACACTATACGCACTAATTCTGATATAATTGTTGCTTCGTGCTCTCATCTCGTGCCTCCTCATCGCTTCGCTGCTTCGTACGCCATACGGGCCGAGGATGTCGCCGCCGCCGCGCATCGGGTACACCTTGGTCGCGTACTCGACGCCCTGGCCGCTGACCGCCACGCCCGCGATGGACACGACGTCCTTGTACAGCGTGCCCTTGGCGCCCGAGCCGTCGCCGTAGCTGATCGACCAGCTGCCGTCCTGCACCAGCTTCGCCGTCGAGCTCGCTGAGTGATTCCACCGCGCCTGCGCCGGGTCGACCGAGCCGCTCACGTCGGTGCCGAACAGCCACAGGTCGCTCGAGCCCGTGTCGAACAGCAGGTTGATGGTCTGCGCCGGCGTGCCCACCAGCACCTCGGCGTAGTACTCCGAGTCTGGGCGCGACTTGCTGTCGTGCGCGGGCGTCGTGTCGCGGGAGGCGACGCCGGCCGCGTCGGCCGCGGCGCCGCGTTGGAAGTTTTCGTTGTACTTGAGGTTCACGGAGAAGCGGCCGCTCTCGCCGGCGAGCTTGGCAAAGGTCGCGGGCACTGCGGCGGCGCTGGCCAGGGAGGCGCAGGCTAGGAGGGATGTCAGCTGGACCATCGTGGCAGAGCTGCGACGTTCAACAAAGAGGAAGAGGTGCTTATTGGCCGAGAAGGAGAGTGGAGGAGGAGATTGGAGTGCCTTGACGAGCCATCTTCCTAGAAGGAGGCCGCAATGACAGGCTTTTATACAAGAACTCGTCTGCCCGTGAGACGGGTCGTGTTATCGCGAGTAGCTGGACGCATCGGCGCAAATGACTCGGCATCTTGGTCGAAGAGCAGGATATCAGCTCTCGTCCGTCAGCTTCCACATGCAAAAGCAGCCTTGACCCAAGTGAGCAGCTGCGAGCTATGCGACGTCGCGCGCCGTGGTCCCTCCCCCGCGCCGGGCCTCATCAAGCTTCTAGAAGCAGATTAGCCGTCGCGTGCAAGGCAATGGCGCGAGAAACGCCTGTGCCTTTTCATTGCCGATTCCCGGGTCAGGAGAAAGCTAGTCAGTTGCTCAGAGGTAGTGTGCCAACGTCGACCACGCCGGCGCGGTGTCGGCGTACTATCAACCTGCCTCTTTGGGACGATGCGAGGCAACGCTCTGCGGGTATAGCCAGAACGCTACACTTGTGAATAGAGTTACTGAGGATGGAGTAATTGCCACTGCTTATCAGCAAGCCGAGCATCGGCGAACCAACCAACGGACATACAGCCGGGCAACGGCAGTCGCACAGATTATCCCAACCTGCCAAGGGGGCCAATCAACAAACTAGTTTCCACGACGTGAAGGACAGATGGAAGCAACATGGAAGAAAGACTATGGCGAGTTTCAATGCACGGATATGTTCGTAGGTTTGCCTGGGATCTTGAACGGCCCAGATCCGCCTGCTCTTCATGGCCCTTGAACTCTATGCTCCGGCACAGCAGCCTCGCCCTATCGCATGTGCCACACCCAAGGCCCAATACGGCAGGCAGGGACGGATCCTTGATGAGCGCCGCATCCTCACGAGCCACGAGACGTATCATTTGTTACCAAATCACACAACAAAAGGAAATGCCCAATCGTGATAACCGCGAGCCCAGCATTGCCGTGCCGGATACCAGAAGAGACCAATAGCCTGCGCTCCCTCGCACCCGAGTCAGGCAGTCGATGGCCAACGGCCTTCCGCAAAAAGCTTAAACTACAAGCCTCTCGCCTTGTCCGTGCGCCGCTGCGCGGAGTAGAGGATTGTCGATCAGCGCACATATTACTCCGGCGGAGTGATCTTGAAATCGATGGCGAGGAAACGATGTCCCCCCCACGTTTCCCCCTTCTATCTCGCCGGCTTGCATGTCGCTTTTCCCCTTCACTTGGCGATGCCAAGGGAGATCGCTGGGCGGCTGGGCCGCCTTGGCAGTCGGGTAGTAAGACGATGCATAAAAGAGCAACATCATAGGAATGCGCGAGTAATCCCACCCGCAGATCCCCCCGCTGAATGGGAACCTCGGCAAGCAAAGAGGAAGTTGCACAGACTGTCTCGAGTCGCGATTTCTCCATCGACAAATAGACCCATAAATTAAGCTCGCTCTGTATCTATTTCCAACCTATTGAAAAAACCGAGCAACGTTCGTGAAAAGAAAATGGTCATTAAAAAGATCAAAAAGAAGATAAACTGCTCGAGCAAAGACGCTATGCAATAAGCTGTGATGAAGATGAAAAAAGCACTGGAAACAAGCAAATGTGGTATCCAAGAGAATGTCGCAATGGAGGGTAAGCTCAGACTCAAAGGGAAAAAGATAAAAAGACAAAACAAATATTCACAACAAATAAAAGGACCATGAACAGATTGTCTACATATACATGTAGACAATTTCCCCCCTCCACCTCATTCATGCCACTCACTAAACCCAGGCTCGCCATAGGGATTCCATTCTTGCCCGGGGTAGCTCGTCGCCGTCATAGTCGGGTTCTCCTCCTCCGGGTCGTACGCGATCTTCTCTTCCTGCGCGTCTATGCGAATCGTGCGCTTGCGCGCCTCCGCCGTGTCCTCGAGCTCCACGACGTGCTCCGTCGCCGTCGTGATGGTCGTCGCGGCTTTGGCCTTGTCCGGCTTGGCGCCCTGCTCCAGCGAGTCGTCCGAGACCTGGTCCCTGCTCTCGCCCGTCAGGTCTCTAGCGAGAGGGGCGGCGGCAGCGGCCACGGGGGTAGGGGAGACGTCGGAGCCGGAGCCGGCCGGGGGTGAGACACTGGCCGCGGAAACGTGCCGCGGCTCCTTGCTGGGGGACGCGGGCGAGGTCGTTGCGGCTTGCAGCTGCTTGTGGCTGATCGCGGGCGACTGCTGCTCAGACTTGGGCGACGGCCCGGGCCGGCGGCTGTCATTGGAGACTTGGCTGACGCGGTTGCTGTTGGAGGGGCCGAGGCTGGTGTGGCCCTCCTCAGGGCGGAGGTGCTGAGCCTGGAGGTCCTTACGGGCATCCTGCTGCGCCAGCGCTTCCTGGGTAAGAGCGGGGTGAGGGCTTCGAAGCTCCTCGGACGACAGACTGAAAGGAATGCTGCCGCTGCGCTGCGTAGTAGAAGCAGGGCTGAGAGGGTCGTTCTCAGGTGCGCGAGCCTGCTGGGAGATGGGCTGCGGCTCGGTCTGGGGAGGCTGGAATCGAGCCTGGGTTGGCGTAACTCCATTATCTTGCTGCTGGCTGCTGGCACCGGCGGAAGAAGGCTGGTACTGGTCGGCATAGTTCTGTTGCTGCTTATTCGGCGTCTGGGGATGGGAGAATTGAGGTCCACTAGTGTACACCCTGGGCACTTGAGCGCTGCCGTGGCCGTACGCAGGAGCATAACCCTGGGGAATCGGGACAGGGGCGTATCGAGGCTCAGCTCCCGGCGGTTGCTGCTGTAGCTGTTGTTGCTGTTGCATGTACATGGACATCTGTTGTTCAGGGAAGCCTTGATGGCCCATGTGCATTTGCTGAGGCGGCACGTGCTGGTACTGCATGTGGTGAGGAGGAGCCTGCTGGTGAGGCCCCTGCGTGGGTTGAGCTAGGACGGGCTGGGGTTGACTCCTTGCAAACACCTGGAAAGCCGTCGGCGGTTGCTCCCTTCCAGGGGCGCCTCCCGCCAGCGCTCCCCACTGGGGCGCTGGCGACGAGCCCTGCTGCTTCGACAGTCTCTTGAACGCACTCATCAGTTTATCGCCCGTCGCAGGCTTGTCTCCCTTGGCCCCCTTGTCTTGGCTCTTGCTGTTCGGGGACGATTGGCTGATGCTGGCCATCTGACCAACCATCTTGGTCTTGAGACCTTTCCACCCCTTGGGCGACGTAGTCCCCGGATCAGTTCGATGGATAGGTTGACTAATACCAGGCAGCAGAGACTGCTGGACGTGCCGGCTGTACTGAGGACCAGGAGCTGACTGGCCTGTGCCCTGACTACAACCAGGTCCGGAAAATGAGCCGCGGCGGGGATCTTGATAGTGGTGAATGGACTGTCCCTGAGGATATCCCTGTGACCCCGCGGAGAGGGGAGCCGCGTCGAGCGCTCTGCTATTGTGGGCAAGGTATCCACCAGGACTATTCGGGTATCGAGTGGTGGGCGTCTGCTGCTGCTCGTCCTGGCGCGGGACGACCGTGACCACGCTCGGGGTAATTTGGCTGACATTGGTATCCCGGCGGGTCATATCGGCACTCTGCTCGTCGTTATGAGAGACAACGGAGGCCGTCACATCTGAGGGCTGGCGAGCATGCTCGGTTACATCCGTTTCGGAGTCTGAAACTTCGGATGGAGCCGAAGGAGCGTCATGCAAGTCGCTGGAGTCGGCGGAGTGAAGCGGCGGGTTGCGAGCGGAAGGAGTTATAATGGTGTTGCCAGGGATAGATACCCCTGTGGCAGCTCTACCGCCGTCGTTGGCCGTGACAGTGGCAGAGGTCGGCGGCCGGTCAAGACCCCATTTGTTCTCCCCTGCAGCAAAGAGCGGTTGGGTACGATCCAGGAGCTGGTCGGATAACGTGAGAGCCGGCGCAGCGTCGCGGTTCGCTGTGGGGAAGCCATCGGCGGGGTGAACTTGTGGCGGCGCAGGGGGGACATCCTGGGGTAGATCAGCGGACGAAAAGGCCCCTATCTCTTGAGGTGTTACAGTATGTGGCTGCTGCTCATGCTGTTGGCCGCCCTTGCTGCCAGTCAAAGTCGTAATCAGGTTAGAGAACGAAGCGCGACGGTTGTGCTCGGAAGCGGTCGAAATGCCAGAAGACGGGCGGTCTTGGTTCGGTCGCTGGAATGCCTTGGCGATGCCAGAGAAGCGCTTCTTCTTTGGCGTGAGCGGAAGGTCTTCGTCTGCGGACTGCTGGCTGGTAGGCGCTGAAGTAGGGGCATTGGACGAGCTGCCTTTGTTTCCACCAAAGCCAGCCATGACACCACCAAGCATAGAGCGCTTTCGAGCTGATCCTAAGTCCTCCGATGAATACACAGGCAAGTTCTCAGTCCGCGACCGCTGAAGAGAAGAAAGGCCATGCTGCGAGCCCGGGTCCATGGAGGCGCGGCCTGTAAGCGCACTGAAGAAGCTGGAGCGGCGTTTCTTCTTCTCTTGCGTCTCCTCCGTGCCGAAGCTCGATGCAGAAGCACCGTCGGGATGCACCGCGTCAGTGGGGCGTTGATTCTCTGCAAACGAGTAGCGTCGGTCGCGCGAGGTCGCGCGCGCAATCTTGTCGCCAATGTCCCTGAAGATGCCCGAGTTTCGCTTCGCGCGGCCTCTCTCGGCGGCAGGCGGGCCAACACCCGGGATTGAGTACTCGTTGCCGCTGTGACGCGGATTCGCCATCTCCTCGTAGTACGCCTGCGAGGTTGGGTGCTGCGGGAGCTCGTCGTCGGGGCGCGGTGCAAAGAGGCCCGGGTAGCGCTGGGCAGACGACGGTGGGACATCGGGATTGCGCTGTCGTGCAATGCTTGCGGTCAGCGGTGGTGGAAGCATCATCGCCGAGTGTCCGGTTTCCTTATCGAACAAGTAATTCATGGGTGGAGAGATGGGACTATGGCCAGAGCGATTCTTTGCCTGGTGCAGAGGCTCCGAAAGGTGACTCTCCTCAAGCCTCCAAGGGCCGGATTGCCCGGGATACATCATTATAGGCGGGTGGATTGGCTGGCGCATAGGTTGAGGCTGTGGTGGAGGTGCCATAGCGGTTTGCCTTGCAGGTCTCTCAGGAGACCCTTCACCTGAAAAAGGTTGCTGCTGCACCGCAGCGCCGTCTCTGTTCGCAGGTCGAAAGGATGGACCCGTATTTGCGGCGACGAGAGGCTCGCGATACTGTTGCTGGGGTACATCCGGTTGGCTCGGTGAATTTTCCATCACCTCACTCGTAGGAAGGTCGGGAATGTCGGTGCCCTCCTCTTCATCGAGGGGAAAGCGATCGGCAGCGCGACGGGCCTTTGGCTTGAGACCAAAAGTCGATGACCTACGAATCGGCGGCAGCCCAACAAAGGAAGACTGCCTCTTCGGCGCATCATCCGTCTCATCTGGCTGCGTAAGCATGCCCACGCCACTGTCTTCCGCTGCGGGGGCTGCCTTGCCAGGAGCCGCCGTAGCAACGGGGTCAGGCGCAGCCTCGGACGGAACGAGGCGAATCTGACTAGATGCTGGGATATAGGAAGTCAGAGGTGACGCTGCGGACACACCACCGGCCGCAAGTTTGTTGCTACGCGCAGTTGGGTGTGTGGAGGTCTGCGTGAGCGGGAGGGACTTGTCCGGAGACGGCTCGCGCAGTAGCGGTGAGACAGGCTCAGGCACTGGAATTTGCAGCGCCATAGTCGTGCTGGGCCTCGGAGCAGCAGCGTACTCTTGCTGGAGTTGCTGAGGGTGTGTTTGGGGCTGCTCAGCCTCCTTGGAAGAGGAGAATTCGGTGCGCAGCTTGCTGCTGAGAACAGCCCAGGAACCGGAGCGATTGTGTTTGGCTCTGGTCTGCGGTGGTGGATGCGAATCGCCCTAGAGAGAAGCAACAATTAATATCCAGTCGCCTCACGTGTATGGTTCAATGAAAGCGAGAAAGGGATTTGCAGGCCCAGGATAATAGTTCTCATCGTCATATTCCTAATCTCGAACACCCGCAGCGGCATGAGCGCGGTGGTGCGGAGATCCAGTTCAAGCATTATTCATAAATCAATACATAGAAAAGAGAATCCATCCTGCCCGAGGGAAAGTCGAAGGAAACGGCCCACTCACTATGAGTTGGGTGGTATAAAGAAAGAAGCATCAGTGAAATACCTTGTCCCCGCGCAATTTATTCTTGCCCTTGCTGAAAAGTCCTTTGCCCATTTTACCCGCCGAGTGCATAAGCTCCTTGCTCTTGGTTCCGATTTGGTTCCCAGAATGGCCAAAGGTGCTGCCGCCTACGCTGGACGGCACGGTGATGCCGCCAATGCGGCGACCTGGCGCTGGTGCGCTGCCGGGGGTGCTCGCGTTCAAGTACTGCTGGTAGTAAGGCTGCTGTGCTGATGATTGAGCTCCGGCAGGTATTCCAGTAGGGGAAGTCGCAGATGGTTGATACGAGTTGAAGGTTTTGGAGTGGTGCTCTGGGTGGTCCTGGTGAAGATTTGTGAGCCACCTATCAAGCCCTATATCCATGACGGCGAAAGCAACCCTAGTTTCGTTGAATTTGGCAACTCTCTCCGAGGCGTTATTCAAGTTCACAATGTCTTTGAAAGGAGTCACATTTGCACTAGAAGTCCTTGGCATGCTCAAGGTGGGAGCAGGAGCTGGGTCGGACAGTCTCAGGGCGGGATGCTCATCAGCAGAGGCGGAAATCTCGTTTGATGTGGTCGTAGAAAGAGCCTTTTCGTCTGCAAGGGAGAGGCGCTTCGACTCATGGTGGTTACTGTCGGTGGCAATGACAGCTGGAATGGTGGCTGCATTGGCAGGAGAAGCAGCGGACTGCCGCTCATGAGTGTATGCTGGTTCGGGCTGCGGCGTAGGTTCCATAGGAGGCACTGCCGTCACAGCAAGAGCCGGAGCGGAGGTGGGAGCGGGTACGGATGGCGGACCCGCGGCGGTGGGAGGCGCAATACCCAACGCTGTGGGTGACGATTTGGATGGATCCTCCGCCTCCCATGAAAATCTGCGGCGAAGATCCGAACCGACAGGTGACACTATCGCGGCATCTGGAGGCTGCTGAGGAGAAGTAGACTGCGGCACTGGAGAAACCGCAGGTACTGCAGAAGGCTGACTGGCTGATATCTGGGGGGTGGATTGAGCAGCGGCCGCGGGTTCCGTATGAGGTGAGGTTGCTGCGGGCTTGGATTCTTCAGGCTGCCTTGACGGTTCCGCGACTTTGGGAGCAGGGCCTCGCAGTCCAGTCGCTGCAGCAGCCTCCGCCTCCTCTGGTACGACAGTCATTGTCTTGGACGGTTGGCCAGGAGCCTCAGGCGCGGTATCCTCATCGGCCCAGTAGCTATCGTAGTCCTGGAGGGTGTATGTGCTATCCCTGGTACGGCTTTGTGACCCCTTTCTCGCAGCATCGGCCGGTGCAGCGTCGACACGCTCCCTGTTGGGTTGCGTCGGAGAGTTAAGAGTCTTGATAATCTCATCTCTTAGCACATCACTCTCCTTCACAGGCGAGGATGTGTCTGTACCAAAAGTCGGTTCGCGCTGGAGGGGAGGCGGGGGTTCGAACGATCGCGCCGGGCTCTCGTCTTTGCGAACATTGAGAGGCCTTGTCGGGGTAATGTCACGTGCAGAAGCCGCCGAGCGCGAGCTAGATGCCGTATCCATGGAGGATCTTGTTGCAGTCTGCGGTTGCTTTGCGGGATCCGAGGACTTGGATTCTGCGGGCATTGATTGTCCCCGTGGCTCAGTCATCTTGGCGGCGGTGGCTGAAGGCTGATACACCGTTGGTTCAATTGGTTGCCTTTTGACGGGAGCATCCTCCATGGCGGCTGAAGCAGGTGCAGCAGCCTTGATTTTGTCCGTGGAGGCCTTGGGAGCTTCTGCTGGAGAAGGACCCACGTTATGCGTCGTAGGCTTATCCACTTTTAATTGAGGTGCCACCTTTGGCACGTCGGGGATCTCCTGTTCAGCGATTTGCTTGGATGACAATGACGAGAAACCACTGGAAAAAAAGTCGGCGCCAAAGACGGACATGCGGGCGAGGTCCGGAAGCTTGGGGCTGGTGGAGAGGCGCTTAGCCTCCTCGTCGCCGACATTGGGGCCATTGTCGGGTCGAGACGTCGCGAAATGTGATACTGGTGCTTCCGATCGTGATGCGGCGGTTTGCTTCTGTGGCGCTCGAGTTGAGGGCATCGTCAGGTCCTGATAGATGATGTTGCGGCTGTCGGTGCGCGGTGCCGGCACTGGCACAGTTGGGGGTTGCGACTTGACGGGCTCGACAGTTGTTCTTGCTGGCGAAGCCGAGCTATTCTTGGACAGGTTGGATGCAATTTCGGCGCTCGGGCGCGAGCTCTCGGAGGAGCCGCGGCTCTTTTCTTCCTCCATTCGTCGATAGATATCCGACGGCCGGACAAAGGGGAGAGGCTTGCTCGAGGCGGTGGCCTGCGGGGTCGTCGACGAAAGACTATCTGGCGGCGAGCGAGGCGACAGAGGGTATGTCGAAGACGCGCTCTGGGGCTGGAAGCCGCCTGCAGATTGCGGTACAGAGGGGCTCGGGTGAGCTGCAGAAGGGGTATTGGCCTGCTGTTGCGGCAGCGCGGTCGAGGGAGGAGGGGGTCGCGATTGCGGTGGCGGATAGGGCTGGTGCTGCTGGGTCGGCTGCGACGACGGGTTGGTCTGGATCTGCAGCGAAGGCACAGCGGACGAACTCTGAGGAGCGCCATATTGAGGTCCGCGGGAGGCCAGAGGCGGTAGCGGTTCTACCTCGTCGTCTTCGTACTCGTCGGCGCCCCAGTCGTCGCCGTCGTAGTTTTGCGACTTGGCCTCGACCCATTTCTTCGTCTTTTGGCGGCTAACATTGACCTGATAGTTGTTGTTGGCAGCCTTGGATGCGGAGCTGGAGAAAACGTTGTTAGCCACAGTCGAATGTCAGCCCCGGCGCAAGGCGCGGCGGTGGTGTCCTTGGTACGCACAAGGTGGGCTGGCCGCGACCATCTGGTCTGCTGTAGGAGCCTTGATCCATGATGAAAAAGGCCGGGAGATTGGTGGGCGAGCTATCTCGTCATGCTCGTGCTGGAGCTCGGGTTTCCGTAGGTGTGAATGGCGGATAGGGCGCGCTCGGCGACGGATGAGCGTGAGGCGGAGCTGTGCTCGGGAAGTCGGGCAGCGACAAAGGGGTTTCGTGATGGGCGATGATACAATACAGGCGCCCGAATAAGAATGCAGGGAGGGCAAGATTAATGCGAGGAACAGCAGGCGAAATCAATCAATGAGAGTAGGGAGAGGGAATGGCGAAAAACGAGGCAGCGTGTGGCAAGGACGCGAGGTGGTTGGAGAAACTATAGCGACGTGGACGATTTCCATGTCTTTTGGTAAGACATGGAATGGAGGACTGTGGCGCGGAAGAGATTGCTGAGGCTGGTGAGCTGGGGCTTGGCAGGAACGGGCAGCAGGACATTTTTAGCGCTCCAACGCCTGGACAACCGGAGCTACAGTGGGCATTGGCGCTGTAAAGCAGGCCTGGCTCAGGAGCTTCTGCACTGGAAGAACGGTGTGGCGCAGCTTGTGGTTATTTTAGGAGATTCGCCAGCCACGCACCTCACTGTGATGCATTACACGAGACGGGTACACGAAGCATCTGCATCATTGCGTCTACGTTTGCTGCTCGCATTATGACAAAGCGTTTTCTACAGTCTGGCCAATTCTGCCCACACCATGGCTGATGGGTGTTCGTATCCCTGGGTCTCGTAAAGGGGCAATCTGCCTCGAGGCTGAGGATCAGCTGTAATACTTCAGGGCCCCGCCTCGACCGGTACCCAGCTTTGACGACACCGTCCGTGTCCCGCGCGGGCTCAGAAATCGACAGCTTACAGTAAGAAGATTTACGCGAATACTAGACATTCTACTATTGGCCGTCTGGCATGTAAATCTGAGCATGATCCCTTTCCGTGCACTCCGAACAAACAGATGAAATACTGCCAACCATGTCATCATAGTCGCAGGCTGCTGTGGCGGAGCTTACTGTGGCGCTTGATGATCCCGCTTCATTTGGTGGCTGAACGGCTGCTCGCAGGTAGGCCCCCGATTTGGCCAGCCCCGATCATGGCCACTGCATTGATGACAGAGTCTCTTTGGAATGCGATCTTTTTAAACAACAAAATAGTAGTTTAACGTCGGTACAACAATAGCTGATGCAAGTCGCTGCAATGTTGCTGCAGCAAGACTGCATCGACAACCCTGCACATGCCGTTCCCGCAGCTGCCCACGGGGAGCATCTCCAAGTATATCAGATCCAACGTATACCATTACACGATTATATTTTCGCCATCTGTGAGAGCCCGTCAGACCCTTCGTTGCAAGTGTCGTATATTGTTATTGGCTGATGTCCTGAGTCACAGCGTTCTCGTCCACCGCGGAAGCAGGCTCTCCATATTCATCATCAGCATTCACCGCACGTCGCAGCGACGTACTTCAAGTAATACATACCCCTGCTCAGTTTGATATGCGGGTTCCGCCGCAGAAACGTAGCCACCCAGTTCTTCCCCAACGGCCGGAGATCCCCCTCCAGGGCGAGAAGCCGCGTCACCACGTCGCGCACCTGCTTGTGCGTGGGCGCCTCGCCAATAGCCGTCGTGGTCGCGATCCAGCCGCCCAGCTGTACTTCTAGCCGCTTGGAGAGCCTCTGTTGCGGCTCGGCGGCGGCGGCGTGCGTCTTGGTGCCCTTGAGCCGGTGTCTCAGTGTCGAGCGCGGGACGCCCCAGCGAGCAGCGCTCTTGCTGACGCTGACGCCGCTGTTGACGCTCTGGATGGCATTCAGGATGTCGGCTTCGTTGGCTTTTCCCATCGCTGGCACATGGTTGGTGAGACACAGGTATGAGTATAGTTGCTATATAATTCAGAGCAAACGCAAACAGTGTCGGCCGAACGAAATGGCCAAATGGGGGTGGCAGGCTGGCCAACTCTTGATCTGGGTCCTCCAATGTCAGCATTCCAGCCAATCAGACACCTCTGTTTGCCACCAGCCAAAGTGGCCTCGCAACCTCCCTTTTCCAACCCAGCATTTGGCAACAAAGCTTCTATTTCCATCTTTCCGCGCCGCAACTTTTCTCTCCGTCTTCTTCGCTGTTCTTGTGTGGTTTTACTCTACTCGATTAATTTTGCTGATTTTTCCTCTTCTTTTCCACGCTCTCCCACCCCGACGCCACTCCCTCGGCTAACGCCGCGACCGCAAGGGGGCTAACTGAAAACGTGGCCAAACTCAACGTTGGGGTTGCCTCAGCCTGGCCTCGTTGCGTCTGCCTCTCGACATCCCACTCGCCACGCTCCTTCACACGAACTCGCTCGAAAGGCGTTCCCGCGCTGGTCGCTACGCCGATCCTTTCGCCCGCTGCATATAGAATCAAGCCTTTTTATCCTCCCCTTAACCTACCGAAACCATGGCCGCCACGTCGATCCAGGACCGGACGTCCGAGTTCAAGTCGGTCCTCGCCGTCGCGCAGCGCAAGCAAAACGCCAACAAGCTCGGCGCGCAACGACGGTCGCTGCTGACCGACTCGCAAAAGGCGGCCGCTAACGGCGACGCCCAGCCCCGGCGCTCCGACTTTGCCAGGAAGGCGGCTGAGATTGGCCGCGGCATCTCGTCAACGATGGGCAAGCTGGAGAAGCTCGCACAACGTGAGCGCCCCCTATGTGCCGAGATGGTCTAGGAGAGTATATGGTGACTAACCGCTGCTGCAGTGGCCAAGCGACGAACGCTGTTCGACGACCGTCCGGTGGAAATCAACGAGCTCACCTTTGTCATCAAGCAGGACCTGTCGTCCCTAAACCAGCAGATCGGCGCGCTCTCGATGATGTCAAAGCAGCAGCACCCCAAGGGGGCGGACCAGGAAGGGGAGCACAACAAGAACGTTGTGTACCTGCTGCAGGGCAAGCTGACGGACGTGTCGGTCAACTTCAAGGACGTGCTGGAGGCGCGGACCAAGAACATCCAGGCGTCGCGGTCGCGGACGGAAAACTTCATCTCCAACGTGTCGCAGCACGCGCAGCCGTCGCTGCCGGCGTCGTCGGCGTCGCCGCTGTACGGGACGCCGAACCGCGCGTCGCCCGCGCCCGGCGCCGACACGCTGTCGCTCGACCCGGTCAGCGACAACCAGATGCTCATGATGGAGGAGGCGCAGCCCGCCAACACGTATATCCAGCAGCGCGGCGAGGCCATTGAGGCCATCGAGAAGACCATCGGCGAGCTCGGCAGCATCTTTGGCCAGCTGGCCACTATGGTCTCGGAGCAGACCGACATGATCCAGCGCATAGACGCAAACACCGAGGACGTCGTGGACAATGTCGACGGCGCGCAGCGCGAGCTGCTCAAGTACTGGTCGCGGGTGTCGGGCAACCGCTGGCTAATAGCCAAGATGTTTGGCGTGCTGATGATTTTCTTCCTGTGAGTCTTTACCGCGTGGAGGTGATGGTGATGGGGACGGAGGCTAACGATGTTGCAGACTATGGGTGTTGGTGTCTGGTTAGAGGTACTTGGCGATGCAAGGTGTTTCAACGTTTCTTTTCTTCCCCCTTCCCGTGATTGGGATATCCACGACATTGTTTTTTTTCTTTGCATCTACGCGAACGGACACATGGGAAGGGGGGCAGGGCAGCTCAGCTAGATAGAACTAATGCAGCTGAAGCCCGCATGTTTTGAGCAGCCAATGCCAGAGCGATTTTGCAAAGATGACGACGCCGCGAGCATTTTCCAGAAGCGAGGAACGGCTCTGTATAGGGAGAGGCCGAATACATGGGCCGATTCATGGGCCGAGCAGCCTGTCGTAGCAACGCAGCCAGTGAGTGAACAGCAAGGTCGTTCTGTCCGTGCTTCTACAACAAGGGTCTCCAAACAAGCTCTCAATGGCGCTGAGAGTAGTTTGCGTTACTGTCGTCATCAAGGACAACTCTCCGCCGCCGCCTCCGGCAACCGGAGCCAGGCTGGCCCCGCCAGGCCGACCGTGCCTCGAGGGGCTTCTGCACACCGCAGCTCGAGGCAGCCACCAAGCAAGCAAGCCATGAAAATCCCCGCGACTTTCACTGATGCATGACAACGTCAAACCAAGCGACGCCTGCCCACTGTGGATCTCGGTCTGAATTCTCCATGGCTGCATTGCACTTGTTCCCACCGCGCGCCGCAAGAACCCCGAAAAGCGGGAAGCGGCTATTGACGACCGGCGCCCCCCCGCGGGGGTTCCCCAAATCCTGATGAGGGGCAAGCTTGTTGGAGGGGCCCCGATGTCCCAAGGGTCTTGAAGTCATAGCCGCCAGCTAGCTCTTATTCTTGCCTTTTCTGGAGCAGAATCCATTTGTCCTCTCTTAATTCTTCTCTGCACATACCAATTCATATTCGCAATGGCTGCTGCTACTTCGTTCAAGCTCAACACCGGCAAGGAGATCCCCTCCCTCGGTCTCGGTACGCCAACTTACCCAGAACACTCGGCCCAGCTAACCACAGCGAAAATAGGAACATGGCAGTCCAAGCCCGGTGAGGTCCAGACGGCCGTCTCCTACGCCCTCCAGCACGGCTACAAGCTCATCGACTGCGCGTACTGCTACGGCAACGAGGCCGAGGTCGGCGAGGGCCTCAAGGAGGCCTTTGCCGCGGGCGTCAAGCGCGACGACGTCTTCGTCATGACCAAGGCGTGGGCGTCGTACAACACGCGCATCGAGGAGTGCCTGGACAAGAGCCTGAAGGCGCTGGGGCTGGACTATGTGGACATGTACCTGATTGTGAGCCGAGCTTCCCCTCATGCCAGCGCGCGTCACTGACTGCGACGGTTAGCACTGGCCGGTGCTGCTCAACCCCAATGGTGTGTATGCTGGGGAACTTTCATCCTATTGTGGTTTCTCATACTGGGGATAGGCAACGACGACAAGTTCCCGACGCTCCCCGACGGCTCGCGCGACATACTCCGCGACTGGAAACACACCGACGCGTGGAAGCAGATGGAGGCGCTCCTCGCGACCGGCAAGGTCCGCGGTATCGGTGTCAGCAATGTACGTCGAACAAAAAACACCTTCCCTCCATCCACGACAGCTACCATCCGGTTCCCTGACACCCACTCCGCAGTACAGCAAGAGATACCTCGAGGAGCTCCTCGCCGGCTGCACCGTCGTGCCCGCCGTCAACCAGATCGAGAACCACCCGAGCCTGCCGCAGCAGGAGATTGTCGACCTGTGCCGCGCGCGGGGCATACACGTCGTCGCATACAGCCCGCTCGGCAGCACCGGCAGCCCGCTGTTCTCGGCCGCGCCGGTGGCGGGCATCGCGGCGAAACGCGGAGTGGGCCCTGCCACGGTACTACTAAGCTACCACGGTACGCTATATATATATTGACGCAGCATATTATTGTCTACTGACTTAAATTTGTGGGTAGTTGCCCGGGGTGCCACGGTGCTGGCCAAATCGGTCACGCCGGCGCGCATCGAGGCCAACAGGGAGATTATCAAGCTCGACGACGAGGACATGAAGCAGCTGCGCGCGTACTCGGACGACCTCACGGCCAAGGGCGAACTGAAGCGCTACGTGTATCCTCCTTTCGGCATCGATTTTGGTTTCCCCGACAAGTCGTAAACGGAATAGAAAGTAGAGAGAATAGGATACGGATGACTACGGATAATATACAAAAGCTATCAATGCAACTTGTCATTTTACTAAAACCGGACCGCCTGTGATATCTCGCTATGCACCAACGCCACACACCTCTCAACGCCACCAATACCTCCCTCTACCCATCCAAGGCACGTGGGCCATTTACTCCATATCCACCACGACCTTGAGCACCAGCTTCCCCTCCTCGTCCTTGACCTGGCCGGCCATGGCAAACGCCTTGGGGATGTTCTCGATGCCTTTGAAGTGGTGCGTGACGAGGGGCGACAGATCCGGCATGGCGGCGGGGCGGTTGGCGATAAGCTCGATGGCCTTGGCGTACGTGTTGGCGTAGCGGAAGACGCCGAGCAGGTCGACTTCGCGGAGAGCGGCAGCGGACATGGGCAGGGTGAGGATCGGGGTGCCCATCCCGATGATCATGACCTTGCCGCCTGGCTTGGTGGCCTGGGGCCAAATCAGCAGCGGTTCAGGCAGAAAGTGTTGTCAGCGTTTTGTGTGTACTTACATAAATGGAGGCCTGAACGCATGTCTCGACGCCGGTACATTCATACACGGCGGAGACCTCGCCAACAGCTTCGCCGTGCACGGTTGTATTCTTGACCATGTCGGCCACCTTTTGCGCATACGCGAGCTTGTCCTCAATCGTCTGCGGGCGCTCCATGGGGACCAATACGCTCGCCTCCGCGAAGCCGTTGTGCACGGCAAAGTCGATGCGGTCCTTTTGAATGTCGGCTATGATAACCTTCTTGGCGTTGGCGGCCTTGCTGACAGCCGCTGTGAGAAGGCCGACGGCGCCTGCGCCAAGCACGAGGACGGTCGAGCCCTCGGGCAAGTTCGCCCTGTCGCGGGCATGCATGGCGACGGAGAGGGGCTCGAGCACGGCGCCGAGGTCGAGGGAGAGCGCCGGCGGCAGCCTACACACTGATCAGACACCCGCCGCGAGATCGCCGACACCGGAGAGCGGTTGAACCTACTTGTGGCACCAGCGCGCGGGGTGGTTGACGCGCTCCTGCAGAGTGCCCTGGGCGTGCGGGAAGGCTTTGGCGGAGCTGCGAAACTTCATGCCGCGGCAGATGTTGTAGCGGCCGGCGGCGCAGTACTCGCAGTCCTCGCAGGGCAGGCCGACCTCGAGGGCGACGCGGTCGCCGGGGGCGAGGCCGGTGACGGCGCTCCCGACGGCGACGACGGTGCCGCTGGACTCGTGGCCGAGGGTGAGGGGCTCGCGGACGAGGATGTCGCCGTTGCGGTAGTGATTGAAGTAGTGCAGGTCGGAGCCGCAGAGGCCGGTGGCCTGGACGGCGACTTGGACTTCATCGGCGGCGGGGGGCGGGAGTTGGCGCTCCTCCTGGGGTAGATGTGAATTTATGAAGGTGGAATAACGTTTGGATGTTCATGATGAGGTGTGAGCGAGCTTTGACTTACAACACGGAGATCGCGAGCGCCGTGGAGGACGGAAGCTTGGACTGTGTGGTTCGACATGGTCTGTGTGCTGTGTGTGGACGGAGAGCTGCGCTGGGTATATGAGACGAATGTTCGAAATGGTAAAAAAGAATGTAGTTCGGCCAATTACGCAAATACCGTAGGGATAGAGGAAAGATGAACAATTCACAACCCAGCGCAATTCACCCCGCGCCCAAGAGAAAGCTCCCCCCACCAAACGGACGCCAGGATCAAACGGCTATCCAAACGCCGCCACAGAAGCCACCAGCTGGCAGACGCCGGCGAACATTGCTTGAAGAGGAGCTTCCTGTGGCGGAGGTGGCTTGCCGGCAATTGACGCGGGGCACGCTTTACAAGAAGCGCATTAGGGGAAAGCCGCTAAAAGATATCCACTGGGGCCCGTTGGCGCGCACTGAAGCCCGCTGAGCCAGCCACTGAAGCTTGTAGAGGCGGG
>LUFD01004823.1:7808-23303 GCA_003025255.1 Cordyceps pruinosa
GTCGTGCAACTCATACCCCGGTTGCTTCGCTGGCGGGCACTATAGAGGTCCTGTTCACACTGTCATCACACTCACTTCCTTTTCTGGGGGCTGCCGCCTTTGACTTCCGCCAGCCCACCTACTTAGCCTCTCGTCCATCATTCCATACCAGTCGTTGTGCTCGCCAGTCCCTGATCTCCCTTCTCTTCTCTCTCTGCGTCCCTTACTTTTGCACCTCAATTGACTATCCTTTCTGGGTCGGTCTCTGCGACCTTGCTTTATTCACATCGCATCTCTTGCGCCCGGCGATTGCTCCCCGCCACGCCACGGCGCTTTGCCCATCATGACCGACAATGAGCTAATGCAGGTCTGTACAGTCGGCGGAAATCCAGTCTCTGCCTTTCTCTCCTGGCGACTCCAAGCGACAAACGCCTGCGATGTCACTCTGGTCTGGAAATCAGGATACGAGCATGTTTCTCAATATGGCATTTCTTTCAAGTATGTTGACCTAGCCAAGCCCGGCACTCCCGGCCGGATAGGCTCTTCGAACCGCGATCGCATGGCTGACAATCATGGCAGGTCGCCCGTCTTCGGCAATGAGCGCTTCAAACCACGACACGGTGCGTATTTGATCGACAACCTACGAATTCAAATAGTTCAAATGGCGCGCTTTCTTTGCCCTTGATTCCGAAAGACTAACACGCTCTTGCTCAGTCGTCCGAAACCCCGAAGACGCTTCAAGTGTCCGCGAAGGCCCTTTCGATTACGTCGTCTTGTGCGTCAAGGCCCTCCCCGACGTTTACGACTTGGCTGCCGTTATCGATTCCGTCGTCACTCCACAGCACACCTGTATCCTTGTCAATACTACACATACACTCGGCGTCGAAGCTGCCATCGAAGACCGTTATCCCACAAACGTCGTTCTGTCATTAGTATCTGGTGCTGAGCTCACTCAGCTTGGCCCCAGTGAGTTTGAGCACAGAGGCTCGACCGATGTCTGGGTTGGCCCTGCCAACAAGCAGAGCAATATCCCCCAGGCCATTCAAGAGGACATGGCACAGGCTCTCGCCATGACTCTGAGCACCGGTCAGGTGGACTGCAAGGTGTCGCCCAATATTCGTCAGCAGCAATATGAACGCGTTATTGGGTATGTTTCTTTCTGGTCCCATACTATCCCATCTCCGGCCTGCCAGCTAACATGGCTGTCTTTAGCCCCATTGCTTTCCACCCTGTCAGCGTCCTTTTCGAAACTCCCAACCAGTCTATCCTAATGGACAAGGTTGGCGTCAGGGACATGGTTACCGGCATTATTGACGAGCTTCTTCTCCTTGCCGAGACCAACGGCTGCAAGTTCGATATTGACTTCAAGAAACGGGTCATGGATGACATGACAAAGACAAACCTGCCAGACAGCATCATGTGGCAAGATTATGTCGCTAGACGTCCCATGGAGATCGAGATCTACCTGGGATCGCCCATCAAGCTCGCTCACGAAGCGAAGGTTCCCGTTCCCAGAATAGAGACGCTCTATGCCATTATGCACAACTTGAATATTGTCAACAGGAACCGCCCCAAGACCAGCGATGTTCAAGGTGCCCTGCCGCCAAGCTCTCCCACCGTCGGCCAGCCTCCGCGCCTACCATCCCAAAATGGCCACCGCCCCATGATGGGCAGCATGCCAAATGGGAATGGCATGCCACCGCGCCAGGTTCGTCCCCGGAACTCGTCCAATTTCGGTCCCGCCGGTCCCATGCGCCGAGGACCCCCTATGAATGGCGGTCCAAACGGCATGGGTCGCCCGCCGCCGCAACACATGAACGGCGGATCCCGAGCTCCTTCTCGACGCGGCTCCATGGATGGCAATGATCTTGAGGAATTCTCTCATCTGGTCCTCTACGACGATATCCCTGAAGGTCATGAGCAAAACTTCGGCAATGATGGCGGTGAGGCTGGTCTGCGCGAGAGAGAGATTCAATTGAGACAGAGAGAGCTGGCTATGAAAGAGCAGGAGATGCGCATGCGACGCGGCCCCCCTCCCGGCCCCCCCGGCCCTCGTCGGGGCCCCCATCCTATGCGCCACAGCACTCAGATGTTTGATGACGACGACGATGACGACTATTTCGACCCTCCGATGGGTCCGGGGATGCCTGCTATCGATGCCGACAACTTTGACATGATGAGCGTAACATCACGAAAAAATCGAAAAGCTTCCGGTCCTCCCCCCGCCCAAATTCGCCGCAACCCCGAGTTTGATGCACCTCCCCCTTCCCGCGGCAGCCGATTCCGACCTAGCTTTGGCCGAAACCGTTCCAGCCAGATTGCATCGATACCGATGATGACAGACAATATCCTAGACGATCCACTTATGAGTTGCTCGTCGAATCGCTATGGTACTGTCGACCGAGGCACTATGAACGGCGGCTCCCGAGCCAACTCCCTGACGGCCTCGAGACTTGATGAGCTCCAATACGGCCAGGCTCCCGGTGGCCCTCCAGGCATGAACTACGGGCGTCGCGCAAGCCAGTCTCCAGGCAATCCCTACAGCCCCTCGATGCGCGGTGGTAGCGGCAGACCGTCGCCCCCCAACGGATACGGGCCTCCCATGAATGGCCGCCCCTCTCCACCTGAGGGTGTTCGGCAACCGATTCCTCGCTACCCGCCAGGCCAAGGCAATGCAGTTGCACCTCAGCAAGTTGAACAGCAGATTGGGGTGAGCGCCCTCCATCCACCTAAGACTAGAAATGTACGAAGTCTGACGGGTAGTGCGAGTGCTAGCGCGGGCAGTGGTGAACTCGACTCCGAAAACTCGGCACGTAGCAGCCAGGCCAGCCTTCCTCCTGCGCCACCGGCAGCCACCAGCGTCCACTAATATAGTTGAACCACGACCGACGAAAGTGCTGCAACAGGAAGCGCACCGGAGCTGACGCCTCTGTTGGCTGTGTGTGATGACGGTGGGCCTTGACAAGTCGCGAATCATTCCTTCTTCATTTCCTCTTTTGCTTTACACTTGCGAAAAAATAACACAGCGTTGGAGTTGGACTTGATTTGGCAACAGCGAAAAATGCCAAACAACGCACTACCTCCTGTTTTTCCTGTGGACTATGCCAAGTCCTGTACATATGGCCGAAAAGAAGGAACGGCAGCAAAGGCTCGGCCGTTTTGATAATATCGCATCCGAGCAAGAATATTCCATTCTTTGCTTTCAAAACATCGATTGGCCAATTTGACTCGGGATCAAGCACCACCTGGCGGTTGGTTCTTGTTTGCCCTTGACGGTTGCCCATTCTACAGTATCGCTCAATGATGGCCTCGGATGAAAACAGGTAAATGGTTGCTAGACTTTGAAAATATGCACGGCGCGAACGGTAGATTGGGAACAGTGTCGGTGGACATAATTTTGCTTGGTGTTGTTTGTTTTTCTGTTTTTGTTTTTGTTTTCTCCTTTGGAAGCTTCCCTTACGAGGCCGACATCCATACCACGGTATCGGCGCGCTTCTAGGAACTACGACGGGCATTGTGTTTTTTCTTGTTTTATTACTCACAAACACACACACACATTTTAGAGTCTGGGGGTCAGTTTCATCTTCTCTTTTTGTCGTTTCTTATAATACTGTCTGGTTATACGCCAATTCTTATGTATCGTTTTGGAACGACGTGTTGCGATGGCAGCGGTGGAAATGGTCATCTTAGTTGGCATGAAATACTTGATCCCAAGGACGATGCGGTTCATTGGGTCTCACAAAACTTGTGGTACACAAATGCACAAGACAGCGAATATTGGAGCGTCCAGGTAATAGGGTGCCTCATTTGAATAATTTGAAGTTGAACTATCACTGTTATCACCGCCTTTTCTTTACGACTTGCCCTTGACCGTGACTCGCACCTTGCGGTACGTTTTCGTGGCATGGCGTAGGATCAATGTAGGTAAGCCACCGGGATGGCCAACCACCTCGCGACGACAATGCACATCTGCACAATATCTGCCCCAATGGACGTACATGTAGTGATGGAACTACGCAAAAGGGGCTTCAAGCACACAAGTCATAGCCGTGAAAAACTCATGCCTGCCATGCGTTCACCGTACCACTAGCACTATCGACGGTATGTCAGAGTTGACGTATTCAAGAGTATTTATTATAAAGAACATCCTGCCCGCGTAGGTAACGAGTCACTTCTCAAACAGCATCAAAGTACCACATCCACTATCCAGGGCTTATTGTTTTCCTCTGCATGTCGCATAATCGCTGCATTGACTAGCAGAGTCTGTGCTTTCCCGTTGGCTGCTCCGGCCGCAACGGTACCAATGTACGGCACGCCTTCTCTTTCCACAGCTTGAACATCTGAAATAGTTGCCGTGCCTAAATGGAAAGTCGCCATTTGGGCGCCGTATCCCTCGTGTATATGTCCGAAGCAGTGCATCTTGGGCTTCACTCTTGTAATTGCTTCCCACAGTTGTGGACATCCAAGGTGCGGCTGTTGGCCGTCGTCGTGTGGTCTACCAAGGTCGAGCCAATACAATGACCCTCCGTGACCTCCACTGGATAATATATGTTGTTGGGGCCGCGGCGGCCCATGCGTCATCACAACGTCGATCCCCTCATCATCAGGGATCCTCTTCGCTGTCCCGTTGAACCGGTCCTCCTCTGGTGGATAACCAAACGCATAGCCACCGAAGGCTGGGGTATATTGCGACGCGTAGACTTTGAACCCACGCCCATCGCGGAGAACAATCTCGTGTGTACCCTCGTCGAGGAACCGGACGCCACGGCTGGTGTACTTGTCTAACGCAAATAACGTGCGGGCTCGTGCTGGTTCGTCTTCGTCGTCGTCGCTATCCAGGTTTTCCGCCCACCACTCGACATCCAGGGACACGTCGTGGTTGCCCGGAATGACAAGCTTAATCTCGGCAGGGCAGGCCGCAAGGGAGTCGAGGGCGCGGCGATAATTGGATAGGCCACCAATCATGGTGAGATCACCGCAGTGGATCACGACGTCGACGACAGGTAAGGATGTCGGGGCCGGAAATCCATTGTCGTGCGTGTCTGAGAGAATAAGGAAGCGGACCTTCTGTTGCGCCATTGTGTCCATGGTCTGTATATGTACAAATTCAGGCGGTTGACCAAGGGAAGTGGAACTGTGGTGGTAAATACATCGTGGAGTGAAGATTCGGAAACTCGAGATGTTGTCTTTGATGCCTCCACAGCCTGAGTTAGTGGCTTTCTTTAAACTTTGCGTTTGCTCGATAATTTCTGCTTCTTCGGTGGATCGACCGAACTCCAGTTTTGATGGTGAGAGACTGTTGATGCTCACACCGATGCCGCCTCAGGAGAAGCAGCAGCGACGTTTCCGAGGTCCGGACAGTAACTTTTCTTCTTGGTGCCTCGTATCTTGTATGCTGCGTCCTGAATAATGCTCTCTAGCTTCTTGCAGGCGGTGGCACGTCGGCTGTGAGTAGAGATACTCGTAGAGGCTGGTGTTTGTTGGCGGGCATAACCCTAGTGCTGATAGCTAGTACAAAGTATGTAGGTAAAGAAAGACATGAGAATTAAAAGTAGAATCCTGATAAGGGCCCTAGGCCTGGGGAAGGGGGGGCTGTTTAAGGGCGAAAAAGCGGCGGGAGCGGCACTGGTGCGTCGAAGCTGGTAGGCATAGTCCTGATGAGAGGTAGAGCCAGTCTATTTAAAGACACGATGATACAAAACAGATTAAAACCTCTCGATGAAGGCGCTTAAGCGGCAAGACCGAACGAAGCAATCGCTACCGACTCTGTGGATGATATTCACTGGGGCGTGGCGTGTGGCGTGCTCGGTTGCAACGAACAGTACAGTTTATTTAGACTCGAAACAATACCCTAAGTGTATTTGCAGTAGAGCAACACAGGAGTGCAAAGAATGCCTCTCACATACCTTGTAGGAGGAGGTAGGTACCTTTCAATGTGCTGGGGTGACTGGGCCGAGTGCAGATGGCCTGGGTCCTGTCCAGTAGGGAAAAAAGTCGCAAACCCGCGAATTCGGCGGCAGACGTGCCATCTTAGTACTCTATATATATATAGCGCTAACAATGATATTCTATGTAAAATAAACCATTTGTACTCTACAGACAATGTTAGTAATCGCTGCCTTGACTTGCTTGTAAAAGCAACGGAAGGTGAGCGCGTCACGTGCATCACGACACTGCGGTGTCACAGACCGCGACGCGTTGAGCAGCAGCTGCGGGTGTTCACAACTAGGAAGTTCTACCAGAAAATAAGGTCAACGCCGCATTTCAAATCCAGTATTTCTCTCATCATATCCCAGAAATTCTGTCGTCTTTTTTATGCACCGTTGCTCAATCGATTTTGCCCAGAACGACGCCGGCCATACGCAGTCGCAACAACCCCGAGGCTATCATACATCAAGCGTGAACTCGGGAGGGTTGTTTTTGCCAAAGGGGCCAACTTCGGATATTCTCTTTCCACATAGAACCCCTTGAAAGATGGCAACAAGAAATATCGGCGGTGGCGGCGGCGGAAATCGGCAAAGCATGGCCTTCTCAGCCGCCAGCGGACAAATGAAGTCGAGACAGCTGGTACGTTTTCTTTCCGCAGCCTTTATCCAGGGCAAATATAAATGGCAGGGGTAAAAAGAAACATTGAAGGAATAGCGTGGGGGCTAATATTTTCTTGCCGCCGCACCTAGAACCATTTACACTCGCAGCTCGCCCAGCTGTCTGCAAACCTCTCGGACACGGAGAATCTGCTGCGCATGACGAGCGTGCAGGCGGAGGCGATGAGGGGCCTGGGAAGCTGGCACGGAGCATTGTGAGTAACCAATTACCTTTCGACTTGTTATGAATACTGTTTTAGAGAAGAGGCGGTGCGTTTATTAATGCGGTATACAGATTCATGGCAGCAAGTCGAGTATTGGGTGAAGAGAGTGTAAAAGAGGGTGGAAAGTAGCTTGCGGTAAAGGGGCCATGTATGTAAGCAAGGCATGATCAAAATTAAATGCCTAATGTTAAAGCTATGGTGGCTTGCACCGGGTATCATTCCTATTTAAATGCATTTCTTGTCGTCCCTGTTCGACACTGCCCTCCCAATAGTCCCTCTCCTTTTGCCAACGTGTTTCACGCATCTCAAGCTTGCGCGACCACTCCTCCTCCCGGGTGCTTCTGCTGCTGCCGCTCCTGTCGCAGGCCCTTCCGCAACAGCTTCGTCCGGGGCTCGCCCACGGGGAAGCGCTTCACGCCGGCGCACGCGCGGCAGCGGACGACGAGGACGTCGGCCCAGAGCTTGCGGCCGCCGCGGCTCGCGTTCTCCACGCCGGCGTCGCAGGAGCGGCCCTCGACGAGCAGCGCGTCGCAGTACCGGCAGACGCTGCGCTTGACCTCGGGCCGCGCCCGGATCGTTACCTTGCGCGACACGGCGCGCATGTCGGCGAGGAGCGCGCGGGACATGTTGCGCAGGGCCTTGCGCCGGTCGTCGTCGTCGCGGCCATGGTCACCGGCGGCGGGCTGCCGGGACGCACCCGAGGAGACGTCGTTCTCGTCCGTCCCCCTGCTCGTCGCGGCGGCCGCTGCTTCTGCTGCTCGCGCGCCGTCTTGGGCATCCTGGCGCGCAGGGCCGGGCGCTTGCTGCTGCTGCTGGTGGGAAGCGGTCGCTAGATAGGCGGCGGCTTGGTAGAGGTAGGACGCTCGAGTGTAGATGTGTCTATTTTGAACACCGGGTGGTGCTTTTGCCTTGGCCATTCTGCCTCGTGTATGAGATTAGGCTCGTGTTATCCTGTCCAAATGGCCAGGCCGGGTCTGTACATGGCCGTATGAATGAAACGCGGGAAGGTCGCAAAGTTTGCCTGTCGCAGCCTAGGATGTACTGTACTGATATTATTGCTACACTGCCACAGTTGCACAGTGTGAGCAGGAAGCACAGGCTAAGCCTCATGGTGGCACAGGAGTCACGTGATTTCACGCGGTGGCCCAGGCTCCGCAGGCAAGCTCCCTTGCCTGCCTTTAACAACCAGGCTCCCCCATCCTTCCCCTCCATCAGCCATCGCCTTCGGAACAGCTTGCCAGAAAACTTGCGCTGCTCCTCTGGGTGACCCAACTCATTCTTCTCTCAACCTATCTTTCGAACCTCGCCGTCACCGTTACCTTCGTCTGCCGCTGTCCGGGTTCTTTTTCACCTCCAGTCCAACGAAACGACGCGTTTCGCCACCAAATAACAGAAGCCAAACGCAGGCTTTTCACCTCTCTTCTTCCCCTCCCCGCGCCGCTGGACGACACGACTTTCCATCGCCCTCGACAATCTGTAAACGATCTCAGCTTTCCGATCGATTATCCATCCTCTTTCTTTGCATTCGAGCACCGAGGACCCGCCGCGTTCCACAGACAAACAAAAACATCGCCTACCATGTCTCACGAGGAGGATCTCATTGACTACTCCGACGAGGAAATCGGCGCCAACGAGACCGCCAACGCCGCGACCAAGAAGGGCGATCTCGCCGCCAACAGCAACGTCGACAAGAAGGGTAGCTATGTCGGCATTCACTCCACCGGTTTTCGCGACTTCCTGCTGAAGCCCGAGCTTCTGCGCGCCATCGGAGATTGCGGTTTCGAGCATCCATCGGAGGGTCAGTCTTGATATCATCGCACACATTCTAATTACCCACAAACAAAGCATCAATTCCTCCCTCCCCCTCCCTTTCTTTCCTTGCCGTCTTCCTCCTCTCATACTGCAAAAGAGCGAAGACGGGAGTGGAAAGCGTCCGTCCATCTCGCAAATTGCGCGCGCAACAGCAGCTCGCACTGCCTTTGGGGATCTTGAAGGCATCACACAATGGCTTGACGCATCTGGTCGAGCTTGAAAGAGAGCAAGACTGCGGATGACTGTCGCAGGGGCCTCTGGGCCCTTTGGATCGACGCCGTGGATCTGGGTACCTAAAATGTGGCCCCGGTCCATTGAATTTGAATACGCTACTTCATTGCGGCTCGCCAGTAATTGGCAGTCAGCTCTTGTGAAGAAAAGGCGCTCCGGCGCATTGAGCGTTTTTCTGGCCAGCACTGTCTGAAAAGACGATGTTGCAAGGGGAACACCATCAGTCCTAGTGGGAGAACGTCTCGGTATGGGGTGCCGTTGGTCAAGAACGGCAAGGCAAACTCCCTTGGTTGATGCGCGATGGAGGCCATCGGTATCAATCATGGTATAGTACACGGACAGCCAGATGCGCGACGCAACCTGGAACAAGGTTGCTGATGTCTGCGCCCAACTGGACTGCGACTGGATGGCTGTGCATATAACATCCTACTTGCGACCGCATTGCGACGATGGACGGACTTCTCTCTGACCCGCACGCCACCCGTTTCGTTTCCACTTAGCAAGACACGTTTCTAACATTCCCTCGATCGACAGTCCAACAAACCTGCATTCCTCAGGCTCTCCTCGGTGGTGACATTATCTGCCAGGCCAAGTCGGGACTCGGTAAAACTGCCGTCTTTGTTCTCGCAACCCTCCAGCAGGTTGAGCCTGTCAACGGCGAGGTTTCGGTCGTGGTCATGTGCCACACCCGTGAGCTGGCCTACCAGATTCGCGACGAGTACAACCGCTTCAGCAAGTACATGCCCGACATCAAGACTGGCGTCTTCTATGGTGGTACCCCCATCAAGACCGATATGGAGACCCTCAAGAACAAGGACACTTGCCCTCATATCATCGTGGGCACTCCCGGCCGTCTCAAGGCTCTTGTCCGCGACAAGGCTCTCCGCCTCGGCAGCGTTCGCATCTTTGTTCTTGACGAGTGCGACAAGATGCTAGACCAGCCCGGTATGCCAGTCCTGGACAGAAAGAAATGCAGGAAAATACTAACAATACACAGATATGCGCACTGACGTCCAAGACGTCTTCCGCGCTACTCCCCACCAGAAGCAGGTCATGATGTTCTCTGCCACTCTGTCGGAAGAGGTCAAGCCAATCTGCAAAAAGTTCATGCAGAACCCTACTGAGCACTACGTTGATGAAGATACTAAACTCACTCTGCATGGCCTGCAGCAGTACTACATCAAGCTTGAGGAGAAGGAGAAGAACCGCAAGCTCAACGACCTCCTCGACGAGCTTCAGTTCAACCAGGTCATCATCTTTGTGCGAAGCACTGTCCGCGCGACCGAGTTGGACAAGTTGCTACGCGAATGCAACTTCCCCTCGATTGCCGTCCATTCGGGCGTCAGCCAGGAGGAGCGCATCCGCCGATACAAGGAGTTCAAGGAGTTCAAGAAGCGTATCTGCGTTGCCACTGACGTGTTTGGTCGTGGTATCGACATTGAGCGCATCAACCTGGCCATCAACTACGACCTGTCGGCGGACGCCAGCTCGTACCTTCATCGTGTCGGCCGTGCTGGTCGTTTCGGTACCAAGGGTCTCGCCATCTCGTTTGTCAGCAGCGAGGAGGACCAGAAAGTCCTCGGCGAGATTGAGAAGCGTTTTGAGGTCGCTCTTCCGTAAGTGATATTCTCTTTCGTGGTGAAAAGGGGCGTTGATGCTAACAGGACGACAGTGAGTTCCCCAAGGAGGGCGTTGATGCGAGCACCTACATGGCCTCTTAGATGACAGATGTTGGCTTGGACAAGAGAGCATGACATGACGGCTTTTGCTGGAAAGGGGATATCGCGCTGCTTTCCTGGGAATAAAGAAACCGGGAAGCAGGTGATGGAAGTAAAGGAATGATTTGTATGTATGCGGCTTTGCAGTGTTGTATCGTTTAGGATTTGCTAGGTTGATTTACAATGAGACTGAATTGCGACGTTTGGTGACACACTTTGCTTGCTTTATGCGGCCATGCTGAGGGAGGGAGGCCATGCGCATGACGACAGACCAAGGTCGATTTTCCAATACGCTTACGATTTCCTCGGGGTTTGGTGTCAGCTTGGCTATTGATGGCTCGCCAGTGTGACTTGGAGCATGGGCGCATCCGGCTCCGAGGGTTCAACAGTTGACGAGCAAATTGTTGCTTCCCGGAAGGGAAGCGTCCAGTTTTATTTAGAACCGAATTCGGCTCAAGAGGCGTCACACGGGGAGCGAAAAGGTGAAGCGGCCGAGGCTGGGCCTTGGTGTTTCAATATTTGCAAAGGCTGAGTGAACCCATGTCAATAACCTGTCAGGCGAGCTTTGCTGCCTTGGAGGGCCTGCGTGGAACTAACTGCCTTTTCGCCACTTTTTGGCTAGAAAAAAAAAAGCAGCCCACGAGATGAAACGATGACTCTACGTTGCCACGAGGGATGGACAAGGTGTCGCCATCAGCTGGTCGGCTCGCTGCGACGGGCGATGTCGGAGGGCGAGAGTTGGGCGGGGAGCTTCATTCAGCCTAGCGCGCAGGCACCAGCACGATGGTGGACGACAGTGAATAAGATATCTCAGTCTAGTAATCCGTAGGGTGTTCGTCCTCTGGGTCTACTTACTTCGTTTGTGTGAGAGCGGAGCGCATCTTGAACAAGAACGGAATATGGTTGCGTCGGCACGAAGCTTGTCAGGCAGATTTTAGCGGGCTGTGCAGAGAGCAGCGCATGCACGTCAGTTGGCCCTGGTAGGTAGGTTTCTACAGTGCGGACACAGGAAAACCGCAGTAAAGGAAATACACCTAATCGGGCACGCGTCCACTAACTTGGGAACCGGACTGCAGAAGGCGGGCGTGCCTGGTCGTGTGGTGGGCGTGTGCATCTCCCTGCCTACGGATGCATCGAGAAGACATTGCCACTCACCCGCAGTGGTCGCAGAGAGAGGTATCGATGAACGGCGATAGGAACAAGCACGGAACGTCAGGGTTCACATAGGCCATCGCTCAGGACAACTGGGCTACAGTTGGCCTCTACTACGCTCGGGTTCAGCACTTCATGTAAGTGGGCATGTCGCCCCAGAAACGCGAAACCGTCCGCGTGCAATGTTACACGCCCATCCAGTCTTCGTCATGGCTTTTTTTCCAGACATGGCGTCGCAGGGCCACGCGGGAGGGGGGCGAGGATGACATGCATGATCAGGCTGCGGCCAGAGCCAAGCCCATGACTACAGGTTCCCGACATCCGTGAATTTGGTTCCAGGCAGCGGCAGCCTGGCGCGAGCCTGAATCCCGCACCGGCGGACGGCCAGCCCAGGGCGGCAGGTACTCGTAAGTTCATTGTCAGCCGTGCGGGAGCCTGGAGGTGGCGGGTTCCTGGTTGGCTGTTTTGGCCCTGAATCGCGGCCGTGGTTGCGCGTTGAGTCACCCGGGGCGGGACAGCGCAGTTGGGAGAGGAAACCTGGCCTTTGGGTCGGGCATCTGCAAGAGCCCTTTGCTACGGGCAACCTGCTGGCCGTTCGCAGGGAGACACGCCCCGGCCCTGGCCCTCTGGCACGGAACTTTGGTTAGCAACAGGCTGGCCATGGCGTGCGAGGGCAAATCGCTGGCGGGCTCTCCGGCGGGCGCACACGGGTCACAAATTCCGTCTGGCCCTGTAAGTACTAAGACGGCGTGGCATGGCGGCGAGTCCGCTGCAAAGTGTCCGGCTGTCCTGACGAGACGAGAGCGCAGCTTTTCTAGGCGGGTAGGGACCTGTCTCGAACAGCCAAGCCACGGGGATTGTGGCTGTAAGTTGGCGACAAGACCTCATTGCCTGCGGCATAAAAATAGCATTTGCTGCCCTGTGAGGGCATACATACCAGAGGAGCAGGAAAGTGATCAATACTGCTGCTGCTACCGGCTTGAATGGGCTATCTTCACTGTGTGGTCTGCTTCTGCGATACGGACGACAGCAAAGCGCACCATTGTGAGCAGTATCCTATTAACGCAAGCACATCCAAGGCAACTAAGGCTCTCGAGCACACGACGAAGTTGCTCGAAAACTCTATCTCCAGCTTTCAGCATCAAGGCGAGGGGACGGCCGGCCAAACAAGGAAGGCGGTGAATGAAGCGGGACAGGCGTCAGCCACTGGCTCTCTCACCATATGGTATTACTAACGCTGGCATCGTTGGTGCCTCGGCGACGGCCGCGCCGAAAGTTGGTGGCCAAGACAGGCTGACCTGGTAGTGCGCACTACGGGTTGTGAAATAACGATGAAATGGTGGGAGACAGCGAACTGCTCCGTTACAGCCTCGTTCCGTCGCGCGCAGATTTCATTGGGAGGCCTTTACAGGGTAGCGGGTTCGTGGCAAATTACAGGGGGATCACTCTCCAGCGCGATTCTGCCAGATTCTGCCAGTCCCGCACTGGGTACATGCATTTTGTCCTCAGGCACCAACGTACTTGAGCCTTCACCGAGGTATCGCCTCCCCCCCCTCTAACCAATGAGGTATGCTTGGGCAGCGGCGATGACTTGCTCAGTCCGCCACCATGCCAAAATGGAACGACCGGGGGGATGCGAAAGTTGCTCCTATTACGACGCCAAGCCCGCAGTGGCGGGCAGCGCGAAGACGCGAAAAGTAGGTCTGATGTCTGATGTCAGGTCACAGGAGGCCGTGACGTCCCACGGCAGACGGTGCAGGCGCCAGCGATTGACCCATGCAAACCCCTCTCTCTGGCCCTCCGTGACGCGATGATTTTATGTGATGACACTGGCGCTGGCACCCGTGCTGGAGACACTGGTGTTATAGGATTTGCGGGGAATACTAGCCATCGTGAATGCGAGAGAGGAGTCATGTTCGCCACCGGAGCAGCTGGGGGAACGATGGGCCAAGGGTCAGAGAGTTGCCAAGTGGGCTTGCTCTCCGTCTCGCAACTCGGTCGTGATGCCTGGCGGCCAGTAGTGTTTACTAACGATTTGTCTTGGAGTGCCGCCACCCATCTCTGGGGCGAGCGTGATCCGAACGGCCCTCCCCTCCTCGACGGGCTAACTGGGCAGGGGCTTGGATGCAGTGCGGTGCCTGTACGCACTTTAGGGAATACAATCAGATAAAATCCAATAAATCGAAAGAAGAGAAAAGGAGCAAGACGGCGAGAGGAGTGTGTGGTGAGGTACTGGGTACAGGAGGTACAGAAGGAGGCGGCCGGCCACAGACAGGCTGCTCCGGGCACCCGCGGTACCAGATACAAAGCCCATACATGAGTACCTCAGTACGCTAACCTTCTTATCCATCCCCTCCTCATCGCCACGGCCAAAAAGGCAACAGGGCGGAATGGCAAATGGCAAATGGCAAATGGCCACTTCATGGGCCGCGCCCCACCCGCCCGGCGGAGCACCTGGCTCGCCTATGGCCAATCGCGCGGCGGCAGGCACCAGCGCTAGTCCGGGTTTGGTCGTCGCGCCGCAGCGAGTCGAGCCAGGCGTGAATCAAGGGGAGTCTGGCCGTCCCCCAGCCGGTCCAGCCATCGTACATACAGTCGTGGCCGTGTGTCTGTTTTGCAGCCAGCAGCATTGGAATTGTTCAAGTAATTCAAGTGATGAACGTAATGGAGGAGAGCAAGCCTCGCCCGCCGTACCATGATGCCTTCCAACAGAGGAAGATAACTGGGTTAGCATTCACGCCAGCCCTCCTCCGAGGCAGGTCGGCGGAGCTAAGTACCCTTCTCGTAGCTCCGTCATACTGGCGGTACTTGGGCCACCTCGCCCGCCACTGGCCACCACCACCCAAGCCCGCCGCCCCCCAAAAGCCCAGCCTTTGTCATTCTCGCTCGTCGAACCCTCAAAACTAAGCCGTGACCCTCATCGTGCCTCCTCGCTTCCCTCTCCCATCGAACCGCAAAGCCGTCGCGATGAAGTTCGAACTCGCCCTGTAAACGACCAGCGACTCCTCGAAGTCTGCTTTGATTGCTCTCTCCACTCCACGGCGCATTTTTTCCCTTTATCGACTCTTGATATAATCGACTTTTTATTTTGTTCTTTTGTACTCTTTTTTTCTCTCTTTTACTCGCCTTCTGTTCTCCTCGTTAGGACCACGCTCTCGACTCTTCCTCCTCCTAAGGAACGTTCTTCTCCCTCGGACTTGTCTTTTATAATACGCTCGCAGCGACATTCACTTGTACCTTGCGACCGGTGCCTCGGAAAGGAACAGGATCCAAAAAGCGTTGTTTGCAAACACGCAATAGCAGCATCAAACGAAGCCATCACCTCTGCCACGCGCACACCTCGATACAAACGAAGACGAAAAAGAACAACGAGACCAAAAAACAGGAAATCGGTGCATTTTCATCGATTTTTGGTCCCAACTTGATCGCCGTCATACCTACCGAGAAACCCGCGAGATCCAGAGCGAACGCCTTTGCCTGTGTTACTCACACAGAAGCCAGATATCCACCACCATCACTTTAGGTACTAAGGTAGGTAGGTACCTTGGCTTACAGCACCCGTCCGACGCCCCTCGACAGCGCGCTGTGGCTCACTGTGGCTTCTGTGGCTCATGCCTCCGAAACCGCCTGTGGCCCACTCACTGGTTCTCTCTGCCTGTTGCCTCTGCCTGTTGCTGCTCCCTGCTCTGCCTGCTCCCTCCGGCTGACTCTCTCCCCTCAGGTCCTGACCCGGCCTAGCCTTCCACCACTCACCCGCACCCGCCACACGCCACGCCATCCGTCCTTTCACGGCTC
>LUFD01004825.1:7010-18775 GCA_003025255.1 Cordyceps pruinosa
ATAGATTCACATATCCGCGGTGAGGGCTGCATGCCCAGCCCATTGAAAACCGGTGAATCCTTCACAGCCCCAACTAGTTCGGTTGCCTTACTTCGACGCCTTTCCTCCAGCGCGAAACGCTGCTCTCCTATTGGCAACCAAGTGCTGGATTCCTCGCGGCTAAATCAGTCACACATCCCCCATCTAGCATGTTGCATACCAAGGCCAATCAACCCCTCACAGCCCCAATAGTCTAGTTGCCTTACATCGACGCCTTTCCTCCGGCACGAACGCCGCTACCTTGTTGGCAGCCACCTTGAAATCCTCGCGGCCGGATCAGTCACACATCCCCCATGTGGTATGTTGCATACCAAGGCCAATCAACCCCTCACAGCCCCAATAGTCTGGTTGCCTAACCTCAACGCCTTTCCTACACGCCGCTGTCTTATTGGTGACCAAGCGTAGGATTGGTCATGGCTGGGCCAACCGTGAGTCGGATCTCCAGCGTTGCGCATGTGTATTTAAAGGCTCTAACATCCGCGTTCCCATCCTACCAAAAATCTTCCACTTACAATTGCCTCTTCCCATCACAATAGAAATACTCTGCCATCTCGAAAATTCACACAACAATGCCTTCTTCGACTGTCAAATGCAGTACCTGCGGAATCGCGTACTCCTCTACGCAGTCGCAGTGCCCCTTCATCTACTCGGATGGCACACACGCTTGATGGTGAGTATACAACGCTGACAGTACGAGGCAAGGCAACAGCTAAGCCTGTACACCATAGCTACCATGATACCGAATGGCTTTACGGGGTTAGTCGAAGATCAAGTTGAAATCACGGTTGTGGTTGAAATAGTTGCACGCCTTGAATAGAAATTCAATACAATCTCACTATTTATTATCCTCATTCTCGTACAAGATTTTCAACAATTCTTTCTCGTCATTGACCTCTTCACCAAGCGCAACCGATGGACCGGGACGGCGGAAGTACATGCCTTCGAATTCTGGAGGATAATACCCAGCGTATTCCCAATCAATGATAGCATTGACTTTCAATGTTTCTGGGTTGACGATGACATTGTGTGTGGATAAATCGTTGTGGCAGAAAACCAGATCATGAACTTCTCTTGGCTTCATTGCCCACTTTACACGGACAGGGTGCTTCAGTAGTCGATATGGCGGAATAACCTGTATATCAGTTAGGGGAAGGACACATCGAGGGTAGTGGCGTAGAAGAGCAAGAACAAGAACCTCACCAGTCCGGAAGGCCCTCCCCACACGTTAGATTTGAGACTTCGCAAGGTTGCTATGTAGATTTCCAGCTCCGCCTCGACAATCCTGCGCTGCTCTGGTTCGAGATCGGACATGGGGACGCCATCAATATATTCCGTGATCAAATAAATCGCCCCGTCGTCCTCGAAGCACGCGTAAACTTTCGGCACAGGAATATCCGTGTTTTTGGCGATAAACCGTAATGCAGCAGCCTCATTTAGCAGCCGTTCGTTGCCAAGGCGAGGTATGTACAACACGCCTTGGAAGGGACTATGCTGCCATTCGTGCGGGCGGAGGCTGCGCTTGACAAACGAACCATCCACACGGTAGTACTTCCGCTCTGCTGTGATATCGGTGCAGTCTTCTTCGCGACGGGCATCCAGCATAGAGTTTGTCACCGGCGACATCGTAGTAGAGAAGTGTTGAGGAAGGGTGAGGGAGAGGGAGGAAGGAAGGGCGGTGCGTCGCGCGGGCCGCCCCCATGGAGGACTTGCAATAAGCGGGGCGTCAACGGGCGTACCAAATCATCCCTGTTGCCGTTGGGCTCAAATGCTTCAGAATGTTCCCCGTCTTGGTTGCCTTCCAAGAATGCGAGCCAACCATCCCCGCTCCCGCAACATGACTTGTCATTTGGGAGGAGGCTTGCGGCAGCCTGCCGCCCGCTTTCTGTCAGCCTACCTCCCTATCCATTTGGGTTGCCAAGGCTCCAGCATCCCTTTAGATGTGGTAAGGCTCTAGGATGGTCACTCGCAAACGGCGGAAGGTACGTACCACGCCTTATAGCACATTTTAACACCCCCCCGGCACGCCATAGCGCCCACACGCCTAGTACAGGCAGCTTGGCAGGTACCTATCCGTCTCCGTAATAAGGATTCGTAAAACCACTGACTTCGTTATCAGGGCCTAATAAAAGATTCGGTCTATATACAGATTACCGAGGCCTAGCTAGATTTCGGCAGTACCTCCTACTACCTTACTCCCCACCTAGATAAAACTGCATCGCTTGTATTTCGTTGCGCTCGCTCAGCCACTTCAGGCCCTGCAACCACTCCTCGTTGACCCAGTCTTGTTTCATTTTGAGATGGATTAGCGACCGGAACGCCACTGCCTCCTTGGAGAAGAACCCTGCCTTCGTAAAGAAGTGCTTGTGTGGCTTTTCCACACCGCCATTGCCCTTGTCCGCCAGGTCTCGTCTCACCTCTTCAACGACCTGGACGAATCGTCGCCCAAGCCGCTCCCGCTTTATCACGGCGGGGTGTGTGCCAACAGCCCCAGGCACAGCGTGGCCAACGCCCATCAGGAACGGGAAGCGGTAGAGGGCCGCATCGGGCATCGCGACGACCGAGTCCCAGTCAATAACGGCGAGGATGTTGAACTCGCGATCAACAATGACGTTGTTTGGATTCAGGTCGTAGTTGGCTAGCCCAAAGCCGTCATGGGGACCGCCATCTCCCAGTGGCGCAGCGGGGAGCGGAAAGGAGGCAGCGAGGGAGCGAAATGCGTGGACGAGCTCATCTTGCCCGCTGACTGGCGGGTTCTCCCCAAGGCTCTTGCTCAGTGCCAGGGGGTAGTCTGCGTAGAACTCGGCGGCCGAACCATACGGCCCCGTGCCTGTTTCAACCAGCCGTCCCACGACGAACGAATCTGGGCCATCACGGGCTATGGAGCCGATTTTTGGTAGCCTGATTGAGGCAAGCTGGATCATAATCCCGGCGAGCTGGCGCCAGAATTTCTCCTCAAACTGCGCTGGGATGCCTTCATGCTCGCCTGGGCAGCGTCGAGACGCCTCCTCCGCGGTGTTGCCGTCGATGTACTCAATGATAGAAAAGGGGCATCCAACAGCATTTTGGGCATCCAGATCGTAACCGTATACTCTGGGGACTGGGATGTCCGTGTTCTGGCTGTGGAATGGCTTAGAAGGGCAGCACGGGTATGATCTGTAGCAAGCTTACCGCACAAATTCCATCGTGGCAAGCTCAGACTGCATATCCAACAGAACCTGCTCATGATTGGGAGTGGGCGCGGTCGTGCTGCCTTCATCTGGTACTGGAGGCATCCGTAGCCTCACAGCCCACGCAATACCATCATCAAATTGGATCTTGCGCACAAGATTGAAGTTTCCCACCGAAAACCTGGGAGACAGGGCGCACGGCCGATACCCCCGAAGCGAGGAGGCGTGGGCGAGGAGAGATTTCTCGTCGATTTTGGAGATGAATCGATCGATGCGCTCAGCGTATTCGCCTACATATTCCTCCCCGTTTGCCCAGGCGTCACTTCCGCAGGCAAGGGAATCCGCCATGGTCGCAAGACAATTTAGGGGATGCGTGCAGCAGGGTAGTTGCTGATGAGTAGTTCTGGTGAGCTTGTCGCGGTTCGGCCAGACAGTGAACTCGGGGATGCAAAATAGCGCAATTTCCTGTGCCGCGATGCAGATCGAGGATTGCGCACGGGAGCCCCTTCTACCCACGAGGTTTTCTAATGTCAATAGTCACGACCTTTCATGCGTCGCGGTGGACGAATTAGCCAATGAAGACAACGCCACTACTATCCGCAACGCGCGCCCGCATCCAAACAGCAAACAGCATTACGGTTTTTTTACGCTTTGAATGGACATGCGAAATGATATTTGTAGTCGTTAGTCTATGAGCCATCTCTCTCGATTCCAAACTCGGCAAACAAGCTTTCGTTGTGCTGCCCTACAGCAGGAACGGCATCGAGCCTCGTCTCGCTGGGGTCATCTATCCCAGGCGGCAGCAACGTCGGCACCGAGCCAGCCGGCGTGCTCATCTCCGCCCATCGGCCCCTGGCGCGCAGCTGCGGATGGTTCCAAACCCCGTGCATGTCGTTGACCTTGGCGTTGGCGATGCCCGCCGCGTCCAGCCTGGCCACCACGTCCGAGGCGGCGTGCGCGGAGAACTTGTCGCGGATGATGGCGCGCAGCGCCGCCCGGTTCTGGCTGTGCAGCGAGTTGCTGGCGAAGCGCTCTTCCGCGGCGATGGAGGCGTCGCCCAGGACGTCGCGGCATAGCAGCAGCCGCTCGCGCCCGTTCTGGACGCCGAACATGACTGACTCACCGCCGGCGGTGTCGAAGGGCCCGTACGGGTACACGGTGGCGTGCGTGAGCCCGGTGCGTGGCACGAGGGGCTGGTCGTTGATCGAGTAGTACAGGGGAAAGTTCATCCATTCCACCACGCTCTCGAGCATGGAGATGTCGATGCGCTTGCCCCTGCCCGTCTGCCCTCGCTCGATCAGTGCTGTTAGGATATTCGTGTACGCATACATGCCGGACGCAATATCGGCAATGGAGATGCCCGCCTTGGACGGCTCCTCAGGTCCGCCGGTAACGGAGACGAAGCCCGCCTCGCTCTGGATCAGCAGGTCGTAGGCCTTCTTGTCCCGGTATGGACCGTAGGAGCCATATCCAGAAATGTCACAGACAATGAGCCGAGGGCTCTCTTGGTGCAAATCCTGGTACGAAAGCCCCATGCGCCGAGTCGCGTCAGGCACCAGATTTTGCACCAACACGTCGGCGCTCCGAATGATCTTCTTCGCGGCCGCCAGGTCTTTTATCTCGATCACTATATCAGAAATAACCCGTTTAAACTGGTGTAAAGAAGCAAGATTCCAGTAACCACGTAGGGATTTCGGTGAATGAGATGCTGCTACTGGCGAGCAATTGCCGAGGTCCAGGTTAGTGGGGGCTTGTGCTGTCACCCAAATACAGCGAAGAAGCCAAAGAAAGCACAGAGCCATACGCCGCAGGATGTAGAAAGCGATATGGCATCTGGTTTTATGTTATGGTTCACAACTCTCTCGGGTCACCAGCAGCGAAATGCCCAAACTCCTTAATACCCATCGCTTCAGTTGACGACAATGGAAGCAGCAGCCACTTCTCGTCCATGTGCCTGCGTGGGGGAGATTGTCGTGAATACACTGTGAGCAATCATAATTTCATGCCAGCTAGAGTAAATCTTCCAGTCGACCCGAAGGCTTCGCCAGAATGGCCAGAATGGCCAAGATCGCCAAGATCCAGTACTACCCGATTCCCCACGCCGACTCTCTGGCAAAATTCGCCAACGACGCAAGCCACGTTGTCTGGGGTGAGGAATCACTCGAGGGCCATACGCAAGCAGTAGGGGAGTGTCATGATCGGTAGAAAGACCAATAGACGGGGCTTGAAGCGGAGTGTGCACCTCACTCAGCCTTCCACCGCGTGCTGCGGTTATGGAAAATAATCAGGATGCTTGTATTCTAGCTTGATTCGTTGGGTGGAGGGTGGCTCTCTTTTCTTTTATGCGTTTGTAATTATTTTCTATATGCTCTTTCTTCACGTGAATGATGGCGCTGTGCCGAACTGGACTCTTCCGTAACTTGCCCGAATGCATCGACATTTCGACTGTCAGTGACCCTGTTGGACACGAGGAAATGCTCGGGCAACAATGTTAAGAGACCACCGAGGCCATTTTGCCAGCGAAATGAGAAATGAAGAAGAAACAATATTAAGAATGCAGAAAACATACGTCGGGAAGCATTGAGAGGCTTGCTCTCTAGAGTAGTTGGCCGCGCCCCTCCGCCAATCCGCCATTCCGTGCTCGATGCTATTACTTGACGTAACATAATAACCTGTCATGTAGTAAGACTCGACAGCGACGGAGATTGCGACAAGCACATTGACGTAGCTGGCAAACAATAGTTCCATTGCGGGGTATGTATTCCCACGCCCATCAAAGACTGACGAGGGCATTACGTCTAAGCCACAATTACCCCTCCCAAGGCAGATCCAAAGCCCATTCGCTCAAATATTTTGTTAGTAACGCATGCTTTCAACGACAAAGGGGAACCGGATTCCTCCAGAATACTTGGTACAGTGCGCGCAGCACTGCTCAAAGCCGATCCCGCGTCCAGGGTTCATCCAACGCTGCCAAATGCCACCCAGGATGACGGCACCAAAGTTCAATATTCTCTTCCAACCGAGATGCTCCGATGGAGTTGCCCTGAGCATATTGAATGTGACGATTACCCTCGAATCTCCGGAGCGAAAAGTCCGCGAGCGACTCTTCTGCCTTGAGCCCGCACGCGGCCATCTTCCATTTCCATACGCGACTTCCAACACGCAAGCAACGGATGACGGCGGCCCTTTGGAGATTTTCTTCGAAACCTCTAATGCAGGCTCCCTGAGCTGTGCGGTCGGCCGCGATACTGTGGGAGACGTCGCCCTCACGGTGGTCGTGACGCCCAAAGCAACCACCATCGACGGAAAATCCACGTTGCCTCCACTGTTGTATACTGAGCTTCACTGCGACCAGGGCGGTCTCATGGGCGTCGGTCACTGGTTCCTACCGCGATTCCGTACCGTGAGCGAAGCACATTCGTCATTAACTGGGATCTCTCCCTGGCACCGCCCGGCACACGTGCCTCGTGGAGCTATGCGGAGGGAGAGGCACAGAGCTCAAGGTCGGGACCGAATGACATGATTGTGGGAGCTGTATTCATGGTCGGTCCTATTTTGAATTTTCCGAAGCAAGAAACCGCTACTGGGGACCCTGCTGGTGCTGGTGAGCTAGATATACCTTCGATACACTGATTCGGTGATTTTCCGGCTTGCCTTGAGCCCGTGAAAAAGTACAACGCGGACATATTCCAATATACGAGAACGGTGTTTCAGGACCCCAAATGTGCGAGCAAAGTTTACATTCGCAGGGTGCCACGTGCATTCTCGGCGGGAAACTTTTCCGCGAGCTATGTCATTCAGTATAGCGAGCAAGACAAGCCGCGCCATACCGGCCAGCTCATTCAGTTCATGACGCACGAAATGGTACACAACTGGGCGCATCTGGGCGATGAACCAGATGGATATGAGAACCTTTGGTTCATTGAGGGTACGTCTTACGAGTCTATCTAAGAAATTGTATTGACGCTCTGGGTAGGTATTGCCAAATTCTATGCTCTATATCTGCCTGTACGGGCAGGCGTTATGGGCATCGAGTACTTTTGTCAAGTCCTCGATGGGTTTCTCACAGCGTACTACTACACGAACCCTCTCGTCTATACCCCCCTCAGAGATCAGCCAAGCAACGCCGGTGGTATAAGTCTACCATATGAGCGAGGGTTTATGTATTTCTTTCTCCTAGGTGCACAACTTCGCCACGCGGGTAGGACCAAGTTGGCTCGCAACCCAACCCATCAGCGCAACATCCTGGACTCCATTGTCATATCCATGGTTGAGAAAGAGGATACCGGCGAGCCGACCAATTCCAATGTGTGGCGACAGACTCTATACCCGTTGCTAGAACAAGACCTGGTCGATGCGCACTCCTCCTTGGTGATGGAAGGTGGTCTCCTCATCCCCAACGACACAGAACCCGTCCTTACGATAGCCGGAAAGCACGTCAGGCTGCAGATGGTTGACCAGGAGCGTCTGGAGATTGGGTTTCAATACCGGTCGCTGGACAATGGTGTCGTCGAAGGACTGGTGCGGGGTTCCAGGGCCGAGGCCGCGGGCCTGCGCAACGGCGACAAGATACTGGCTCGTGGCTCCAGGGTGGCATGTGGAGGGAACTTTGGATGTGACTATTGGTATACTATCCAGCGGGGACGGGAAAAGCTCGAAATTGTGTATTGGCCACGATCTTTTACTAATGTCACCATCTATCAGACAGTAATTGTGCCCGTCGAGGCTAAATCATAAGAAGAAATGTATTGAAGTTGACGAGGAGCGAGTCATAAGAGCAAGCAAGGGTGCCACACCATGGGTCCTCAGGTTTTACTGCTCCTGGAGAGCTTCGCGAATGGTGGCAGAGAGGGAGGCACAGTGGGGTATAAATTTGATCAATTCTGTAGTAATACAAAAAGAAAACACCATATTGATATATATCGCTAAAACCCAAGATATAGATGCTCTACCTCATGCACTTTCGTAAGAGTATTCGTCCAGTTTATGTGATAGGTCGGCAGGTGAAAACGCTGCCGACTGTACCGTCACGGTAATTCTTCATCTAGAGACGGTTAGCATCATTCACATAGAGCCAAGCGTCGGATGTACTCACGATATCCACAATGCTCGAGTAAGTACCGCCAACGAGGACGACGATGCCAACAACGAAGGCGAGCAGGTTGAGAACGGCTTTGACGCGGTTGTGAGGAGCCCAAACGGGGCCTTCCTTGATGAGCATAACCCACATGATGGGAGGGAAGTAGTAGGTAAAGCCCGAGACGAAGAGCGACGAGGAAATCGACAGCAGATCGGAAAAGAAGGGGATAGACTCTGCGATGACAAAAGCAATAATGGTGATGACGGTGACGAGAGCCAGCCATGTGCCCCAGCCCTTGGGCGTGTTAATGTAGCGAGTGACGGAATTCTTGTAGACGCGGCCGTGGATGTACCGTCCGACAACGGTCGTGTTGATGGAGCCGGAAATGAAGATGACGGGGAGAGCCACGCCAAAAGCAATGCGTGATATGGTGTCACCGGCGGAGAGCAAAGCAGGAGACTTGACATCCGGGCCAACAAAGGCATAGATGAGGGCACCCGTCAGAGTGTAGATTCCAATTTCGATAAGACCGAGAGCCCAGATGGACTTCTTGTAGTCTTTCGGGGTGTGCATTTCGTCCATGAAGGAGAACTGGCAGATGGAGAAGGAGTAGGCGAAGACAATGTTAGTGACGGAGATGAATGCATCAGCAAAGCTAAGGCCCTCCTTTGGCCAAGCAGACCACGGCACGTTGTTTAGACCAGGCGACTTGGCAGCCTGCACACCAGTGGCAATAATGGTAAGGCCGATGGCCACAACGATGGAGACAAAGTCAATGTATCCGAGAATGGCAACTTCAGCAAAGGACGGGGGGATGGCCAAGATCAGCAGGATAATTGCGGAGACTCCGCCAAAGACGAGCGAGCAGGTACCGGTCTTGGTGATGTCGATGATATTTCCAAAAGCAATGGTGCCAGTCAGACAGTGAGATCCGACCAGAAAGACGAGCTGCAGGACGAACATGGCGCCGATCAGCTCGTAGCCAAAGCGACCAGCGATGAGACGACCGGCGTCAGCGTAGTGGGCGGCCTCGGGGAACTTGATCTTGACCTGGCCGACGACGTCAGAGGTGTAGATGGCGAGGAGGCCGAGGCCGACGGAGACGATGGTGCCGGCGACCATGCCGAGGGTGGCGAACGCCTTGGGCAGACTGAGGGAGCCGAGGGCGATGGCCTCGACGATGAGGATGATGGTGAGGCGCTTCCAGCCGAGACGGTTGAAGTGCGCCTCGCCCTGGGCGGTCTTTTGCTTCTCGAGGTCGGCCCGCGACATGTTCTCGTCGTACTCGGCGATCTCGCCGTAGATTTCGTTGCCCATGACGCTGTTGTCCTGCGAGGAGTCGGCCTGCTTCTTGGAGATGGACCGGTCCAAGGCGGCGCCATCGTGCTTTTCAGCCGTGCCCGACATGATAACGTGACAGCAGCGGAGTGTGAGTGTGTTTTGTATTAAAGGACTGTGTAGACGGTTTGGGAAGAAGTGAAACCGGTGGCTATAGAGCGAGTGGTGAGGTGCTTACACCGGCTGACACAGGTCGAAGAGGAGGAAGAGGATGCAAGATGGAGGATAGTGCGGGGGAGGGTCGAGGAGATGAAGGGGACCAGAGCGGTATTTAAAGAAGCCGCGTTCGTCGAGAGCAGCAGACTTGGGGAAAAGGCCAGATAATCACTCCAACAATGTGCTTTTAGCGCGGCAGACCGGGCGTGGATGGGCGGAAGGGTGGTGGGGGAAGTCTCGCAGGATGAAGCTAGAACCAAAGCCGGGGGATGTTAAGGGAATTAGGGGAAAGTAAGCCTAGTGCGGAGGAAAGGAGAGGAAGAGACTTGGATCCTGGGAATTTAGAAAGAAATAAAAAATAAGAGAATGAGGAACCCGGTTGAGCCCTAACCTGGCAGCTGACTAGGTGATATTGACGGTGGGCCAGCGGTGTTATCAGCAAGACTGGACGAGCCACATGCACTGCAGGCATCTATCGATTTTTTCTTTTCCTTTCCAGCTCGCTGATCGTCCATCCTATTCTTCTACCACCCTTGTTTACGTTTGCAGGTTGCATTGTTGCGGTTTCTAGCGTGTCCTCGCCAGCTCGACTCGTCCTCTAAGTCGGCGCTTGCGGCCATTGTCTCAGAGACAGCGCCGCGCCGCGTGAGACACGAGCAGCAGAAGCGCTCCCTGGTTGCTGCTGACGACACCGGTAAAGCCAAATACCCCGGATCTGGGCTGGGCTCGCCTCGCCTCTCGTCCCCCCGCAGCGCAGGCATTACGAGATGCTTTACCTGCCAGATGCCGCGCCCTCCATTGGCTCGCCTCCCTGCTCTCCCTGCCCTCCCCGCGAAAACTGCAACAAGGCCTTGTCGAATTTATGGAAACTATTCGTAACGCATACTCGGGGGACGCACCCCAAAACTGTAGCAGGAGGGAAAAAAGAGGGCGAAAATTCCGCGCCCACCCCCCCTGGCGCCGTGCTCCATCGCATTAGCATTCCCACTCCATTTCAGAGTGGCATTGGCCCTCGAGCTTGCCTGCGAGAGAGGCCCATGACCTTGCTGATGCCCACTTGGGAGAGGGTAACAATGTGTGGGCCGGAGAAGCTCCGAGGCAACGTATCCAACTATGGCCGGCGGAGGTGGCCATTCTGCCCACGGCTCGGCGAGGGCCCGTTACGCTTGCGTGGGCGTGGAATGGAGACGTGTTCCAATTAATACCTCTAGTATATTGCACAGCCAGAAGTGTCCTTTCCGGGACCAAAATGCCTCGTTGCCTCTGCCCCAGCCCACCAAATAAAGTCGCGGACACCTTGCGAGATTCCGGGGAAGAGGACTCAGCGGCAATGCCTTGCGCCGTGCTCGTCACCACACCAATTCGTTTTATGGGACCTTTGCAAACCATCCGTAGTGCTCCCCTTAAGAAGCGTCGGGTCGCTGTGTTTCCTGGCCTTTGTTGGCATGTCGTCGTGTGTTGGCCTCGCCGCCCTGACGTCGGAAACACCGTGGGAAAAAATTCTCTTCGGCAGCCGCACGCCCAGCCGATTCCCGAACGACCGCCCTTCTGCGGCGTCGCACTACAGCCTGGATATTCCCCGATGCGGCCTGCCAAGGCCATTGTGGCTGTCCCGGAACGCGGCCACTGCTGCGCGACCGTCGCTGCCCTTACCCGACCGCGCCGCCACCCAGCGCCACCAAACCTTTGGCTGCAGAGAAGGCTTTTGGAAGCAGACTAGGGGCTCTTCTAGTCCTTGTCGCCCAAGCGTCATGGAGGTGCGCCACACGGCACCTCAACTCCGCCAGGCAGCTTTCTGTTGTGATTTAAGTGGGGCCATAGCTACCTAAATAAGTATAGCTAATAAAGAAATTAGAAGATCTACTTATAAACTAGGGACGGAATTTAGAGAAGTACTCCTAAAGGGCGCCCCTAGTGTGATTAGGAGAAAAACACCTAGAGAGTGCGATGGCTAACAACCACGAAGTGGACTACCTAAACTAAGT